>JAOWBL010003090.1:0-10371 GCA_028564865.1 Zenarchopterus dispar | reverse complement strand
CGCCCTCAGAGTTGTCATGGGTGTGAAATCAAACTATTGAGACCAAAACATTTTTTTTGAATCAGACTGTAAATATATGTAAAGTTGGACATTTTAACATGGGAGTGAATGGAGATTGACTTTTGCAGCCTCTAGTGGTCAGCTGAGGAACTGCAACATATCTCAGTCCCACATGAGACTCAACCTGGAAGCGAGATGGTTGGAGCTTGACCAACACTAGCTGCCTCACGCTGGTGTTGAAAACTCCCTAACTTTTGATAGAAACAACAAACAGAGCAACAATACACACAGTAGACTGGCAACCTGTCCAGGTGTCCCCCTGCCTATCGCCTGTCATGAGCTGGGTTAGGTTCTAGCAGACCCGTTGTGACCCTGTAGATGGATGGACAACACACAGAGCAACAACACACAGAACAATGCACAAAACAATACTCCACAGAGCAACAACACTCAGAGCCCTCAGTTTAGCAACGTTTGATGTCACAGTGAACAACAATAATCTTTCATTCTGTGCATGTCAGTCACGTGCACTCTTGATTCTTTTATTGGTAACTGAACCTTGATTTTTTTTTTTTCAGCCTCTCTGATGTAGATTTACACACTGTGTTTCAAATAATTGCTGGTTGGCATGACCCAGCTTTGACAGAACATTTTTGTCTAGAGTAGCTAGTCTGGTATAGGAGGTCATAGTTCACTAAATCACCACAAGGTCTTGTAGCTGGAAAACAACCCCAAAGCACCCACCCTCCCCCACCATGCTTGACAGTGGGTAGGAGACCTTTGTGCAGAAATCCTTTGTTTTGTGTTTCACCAGACTTGGTGCTGGGCAGTATTGTCAGCCAAGTCCACTTTGGTGGGATCTGTCTCTGGGACGCAGATTTACCAACCTCAGTTGTGCTTTCATGTTCTTTTTTTGGACAGAAGACATGTTCTCCTGGAAACTCATCTAAACAAACTGTACTTGTTTCATCTTTTCCTAATTGTGCTGCCATGGACTTTAACAAGAATGAGGTTTTTGGCTTTTTTTTAAAAAAAAATCTCTGTACACGTTGCATTGTTTGATCTTGAGGTATATTTTCAGGGACGTCCACTCTGAACGTATACCTTTCCACTTGTGAATAAACTTTCTGGCTGTAGAACACTGAACTACAAATGGGTTGGAAACAGTTTTAAAATTCTTTCCAGATTTATTTACAACAATAATAATTTTTCTAAAACGATTGCTTATGTCTTTCCTTCATGGGATTTTGTTTGGGTTCCCACACCTGAATGCGTCAGACTAGCAAACTACCAAAATGTCTGCTTTTATAAATGATCTGCATATCTGCTGCTGATCAGTTCATCTGTCTGATGACCAGCAGCATTTGTGACATAGTTTGAAAATTACCTTAATTGTCACCTCTTTGATAAATCTTGAAGACATTTTTTTTTTGTTATGAAAATGTAAAAATTAAGGCAAAAGATGTTAACTTGATTATCTTGGAAGCAAAGTATTTTTATTGATAAGGAGAGATACCTAAAACAACAACTTGGTTGTGCAGGGCATGCTCCCTTTAAGACCCCACTGTAAAAACAGCACCTCTAGAAAATAAGCTTAACATTTGATAAATCTAGTCAAAAATTGTTTTATTTTAAGCAAAGATATCTTTACCAGTGGGGTAAACACATGTTCTTGACTATAACTCTTAAATATAGCAAAATATCCTAAAACAGTCTTCTAATTTTCTTGAAGCAAAGCCTTTTTACTTTCTTAGAAATGAGTTTTTGCAGTGCAGTATTGCAGGGTTGAGCTCCCTTCAGAGGTGGAGCAAACAGAGCCTGATGTGAAGTGGGGCGGCTGTGATGATGGGAAGGTTGGGTAATTCTGCTCTGATCTGGGCCTGTGATACCACAGTACTTCACAAGTTTGAGTGGTGACTGAAGAGCATTTTTCAGACTTGTGGGGCCCTGAACAGAGGACAGGGTTGTGTTATTTCAGTCTTGGAGTTGGTTGTCACTTGAGCCTCCTAAACAGCCTGGCAGTCATATCAGTTCACAGGTATGAATTCGCTGTCATGAAATGGGCTTGGTACCCCTCCTTTCAGAGCCATTTCATTTGGAACCAAGAGCCACGCTTCAAAGCAAGCAAGATGACTGACAAACTGCAAGCATCGCCTTTGATCAACAAGTTTGTGCATTTGACAACAGTCATTCATCTTCCTTCCTTCTCCACTACGTGCCGCTTTGGACATCAGTCTGGTTGACTTAAAAGCACACTGCATGCTTTGTTTCTCAAGTCATTTTCTTCTGCGCTAGTTCATATTATGCCTTCAGAATCAAAGATGATTTCAGAGGAACCAGACTGTTTTAATGAGAGGAAAAAGAGTCAGGATGGCTGGGCAGGAAACTCAAATATTTGCTCTCAAGCACAAAGATTTTTTTTTTTTTTTTTTTGCATATTTCCTCTTCAAAGGAGCAGAATGGTTTTCTTAGTTATCATAATTTTTAGTCCATCATTTGACAGTTTCTTTTGATATCATTTTCTTTTTATATGGATATTCTTGTACTCTACCATATAATCATCTCTTTGTGAAACTTTTATTGTATCCTTGTATTGTTCAATTATCAGTTAAAAACAGCAGCAGTGAGTAATTTACACACACCTGTACATTGAAGTGTATATGAAATGTATTATCTCTATTATTATTAATGTTTTACATTTGTAGCCATCAAAAAGCAAGCGTGACATTTTCTCAAAAATATCGGACGGTTTTGGGTGTTGATGATTTCGTCCATTTCGAATCTGACCAAAGAAAGTGAAAAGAAAACGCGCGTGTCCATTCGTGGACTATCAGGCCCACGGCTGGACTCCAGAGCTGGAGAGTTATGCTTTTATTTTGGAGGGTCGGATCGTTTCCTTTCCGGTATTTGACGCTAACAATAGAAGAGCGCGTGCTCTCACCGGAAGTGTCGGTCCAGCAGACGGAGGACGGTGTCACGTTGATTTAGTGCTTTTATTTTGATGCTTCAGCGTGAGGGACGATGCGTAAGAAAAACATCAACGTTGTTAAAGCAAAGAGCCAAGTCAAGGAAAAGCCTTCGTCTATCAGCACTGTCAACTGTAACAGCTGTTAGACATCATCCTCCTCATCACCACATGGGATGGAGATCAGTCCTGTGAAAGGGTTTACCCCGGGCTTAGGTCCACACTGTGCGTGAGTTAGTGGTCTGAGCACACTGGCTCTCAATATCAGTGCCAAAATAGAAAAATGAAGATGGAAGCATTAAAGTGTCCCTTTAGTGCTTCTTTTAGATTTTAAAAGCAGGAGTGCAGATTTCTACTTAGAAGAAGACTGAACAACTATTGTTTCTTTGGAAGGGTTGAAAGAAAGAAACAGCTTACCCTGTCTAAAAATAAAAGAAACACAAGTGGTGTTCACAAAACTGCGTCTGAATGAACCACAAGACTTGTGGAGCAACGTCCCATAGATGACAGATGAGACCAAATTGGAGTTTTTTGGCCTTAATGTCCAGCACCATGTTTGGTGAAAACCCGAGAGAATTTAAAATGATCTGAGCTGCTGGAGGGTGGAACGATGGAGAGGGGATATTTGTGGTTGTTTTGAAGCCAGCTGAGAACCTTCCAGTCACTGTGAACGACTATGTTTACCACAATCATCTGCAGGTAAATGTCCAAGAGTTAAAAAGGAAACAGCACTTAAAAGTTCTGGGACACCTGTGTGTCCTGTGTGTCCTAACATACACAAAACCAGCTCTTTGGACACCCGTGAGTATCAACATTAAACTCCCTGATGTATGTTGTGTCTTTGTGTCAGTCGTGTAGCTTCCAACCTCATCTCCTGCTCCAAGACCCAGAAGCTCTCTTATTTCTGCATTTTTCCAATCCAGTAAAGAATTGTGAAGAGTGAAGAGAAATGCATGGAAACTCTGCAGACAAAGGTGTTTCGGTTTTATTTTGCATCCCATTGATGATGTTATACACTTAAAACATCAAAAGTCGCTAGAAATGTTCTGATGTTGCACTTGGAACCAGAACAAGAGGATGCGGGTGCAAGCTGTCTCCTCTTTCTCAACCTCTTTTTGTCTATGTCCAGAGGTGGAAGAAAGAGATTCTGTCTTGTCAGACAGCGGAGTTTACATGCACATACTGAAACTGGGAACGGTGGTAATATTTAAGATAAATCAGCGTAATCATGGCTGAAAAATAAAAGAATCAAGATTCTGGACTGGCCCAATTGAAGACTTCAGCCCAACTGAAATAATCACGGTACTAACATTTGCACATAACCGTATTACTGCAATCAGAACCTTTTCACCGGCTATGTTAGGATAATTGTTTATTCAACAGACTGACTGGAAACCATTTCTATAAGTTAGAGATCTGATTTGAGAAGGCTGTTAACGTACCTGCTGGGAAGTAAAAAGACCGGATCTGCTACAGCTGGCGGGCTGAGTTAGTACGCGGCACTAAAACAAGTCCAAGCTCAGGCTGAACGGCTGTTTGATAAATGCCTTCACGTGTGATTTATTGAACAGTCAACACTGAACAAAGTGCCTAACGTGAAAGGTGGCTAATTATGAAGCACAACTTTTATTGAATTTTCCCGGCCAATCTTCTGGCATGGAAAACAGCTTCTTCACTGGAGATCTTCCAGACTGAAGAATGAAGGCTCCATTTGTTTCATTGTCAGTTTTTCAAGTATAAAGTATCTAGTCTCCAGGATTGGTGTGATTAATAAACTTTAAACTAATTTCAGAATTTTTATTCTCTTCATATTTGAATAAAACAAAATCTGCAAAAATCTTCATGTTAAAACAGAGTAATGCAGCACACTAGAATTATGTATATTGGTAAGATGTTGAAGTTGTGTCTAAGTCACGTGCTCAGTCGCTCCTGTGGGTCATTCCAGTCTTTTGTCCACTTGAAGTCGTTTACCTGGTTCTTGTCGTCTTACATACGGTGGGCTTTCTTTAGCAGGGGCCTGGGGTGAAACCTGGGGGGCAGGAACTTCAACAGGACAGAGCTCCTCAGCAGTCGTGTCTGCATTTCAGGGAGGCACCTGGGGGAATCCACAAGCCTTTGGTAGCAACAATGTCACTCTTCAGAAGCTTTTATTCAGATGCAATTGTTTCGACAGTTTTAAGCAAATATAAACACAAAAAGTAAAAATGAACAATGTGATCAACTCGTGAGCAACCATCTGAGATTTGTGTTTGCTTACACAGTGGTGAAAAAGAAAAGAGGAGTCAAACTCCAAAGAGATGTGTAGATGACTGAACACCACCTCCCGCCTACATCATAACCAATCAGATGACATCATGCCCCACTCACCAGTGTTTTGGGGCTGCACTGAAGAAATTCCGGAAAATTCATGTATGGTTAAGGACCTGTAAACTACCCTGATACCAGGGATAGAAAACTGGCTGTAGGTGACTTTTATTCCTCTTTCAAACCATCTGTCTCCTCCAGACAGTTATCATTTAGAGGCAGGTGGACTTCAGAAGCTGATTAAATGTCTTCAAGAACCAAGAAATAGACATCAAGCTGTCTTCTGTTAAAACCTTTAAAAAATATGTATTAGGTAGGAACTTATTTCTAAGCAGCTTGCCTAAAGCTTCAGCTTGGATGAGCTTTTTATTGTTTAACATTGTGCCTCGGCTCTTTAATAATATTATGCAGACACTGGACTTGTTTATTCACAGCCAAACTTTGGCCTTTTCCCCTGTATTGATCACGTCCCTCTCCCAGCAAGTGTTGCATTATTAACCATGCATGAGCGTTCTCCTTTTCTGCTGGCCTTGTCTTGCTGCAGCATGTGAAAGAGGAAGGGAGGATGAGAAGGATTCCCCCTCCCACTCCTGATGCGTCAAACATAATTAAGTCTGGCACCATTACTCCACTGCTAATTTCGTAAGGCAGTCAGAGGCTGAAACCACAGCAGACCAGTGTCTCCTGCCAGAGCGAGGTGGGCGTGGCTGCAGTGAAGACGAACTTCAACAAGTGTTGGTTTGTTCAGTGGTGTATTGTGTTTTCAACACTCATGGTGTGGCTCCGGTCACTGATACACCAGTTACCAAGTCACTCAACAGTTAACTCTCCTTTTGTTTGGTGCACCTTCACGCCCAGAAGTTCTGGGCATCCATACTCAACTACAGATCCTTTTAAAATTAGAAATGACCTATCTGACATTAAACATTAAATTAGAAGAGGAAGAGAGGTTTTTCTTTGTTTTGGTACCACACCACTCTGGTTTTGAGTAATGGCCAAGACTTCCTGTGGCTGTTTTGGAGCAGGTTGTGGTTGTTTGCAGCAGGTTGCGGTTATTTAGAAGCTGGTTCTGGCTGTTTTGCAGGAGGTTGTGGTTGTTTTCTGGCAGGTTGTGGTTATTTAGAAGCTGGTTGTGGTTGTTTTCTGGCAGGTTGTGGTTATTTAGAAGCTGGTTGTGGCTGTTTTGCAGCAGGTTGTGGTTGTTTTGCAGCAGGTTGTGGCTGTTTTGCAGCAGGTTGTGGCTGTTTTGCAGGAGGTTGTGGCTGTTTTGCAGCAGGTTGTGGCTGTTTTGCAGCAGGTTCCGGCTGTTTTGCAGCAGGTTGTGGTTGTTTTGCAGCAGGTTGTGGTTATTTAGAAGCTGGTTGTGGCTGTTTTGCAGCAGGTTGTGGCTGTTTTGCTGCAGGTTGTGGTTGTTTTGCAGCAGGTTGTCTGACACTGCATCTTCTTTACTTCTTTCCACTTATGTTCCTGTGTTGCTGGATGATCATATCCAGGTTTGTCAGAGCTGCTGAGGCTGCTGTGTGGGGGAGTTGTTGTTAATATCTTGGCCCCGTAGTTATTCAAATGACTCTTTCCGCTGCCTCCAGCTGCATCTGAAAGTGGGGAGCAAATGATTACAATGTTTTTGACATAAATGTCTCCCTTGTTTTCTGTTCATCTCTCCGACTGTCATTATCAGAGAGGCTGTAATCACTTTTTTCCCTCAAGTTGTCATGATGCTGTCACACATCATCCTCAAAGTGACTATCTGCTTCTTAATCTTGGCAGATCAAGTACCTCATATACAGTATGTCTCACTGTCTCTTTTTACATTATTTTCTTACATTGAGGGTTCAGATCTCAAGTCTTTGTCCAGTCACCCTCTGATCTCTGTGCAACTTCTGTTCCTTATGTTTACCACGTATGTTTCAATATTTCCCCATGACCCTTTAAAGACTAACAGAAGCTCGTCTGTGGGAGCCGGGACACATATGGTGGCACCACAGACAGTTTTCGCAGCAGCTTCATGGTCACCACTCTCATAATAAATGCTCAGAGATGGGGAATGTACAGCTTCACAATAAGATTCCCCTAAACTTCATTTCACTTTACTTCTTACACATACTTGACCTAGTGGGTCTGAGTTTAGTGGGTATTGATCAAAGGGCTGATGATTAGAAAGACTCGGCTTTGACTAAACCTGAGCAGTTAAGAGGTGTTAAAATAAAATGCTGTTCATTCTCGCAGCTTGTGGAAGCAGACCACTAAATGCAATTTTAGAGATTTTAAGGTTATAAGCCAACGGTCAGGGTAGATTTTCTTGAGGGCACTTTAAATTCATCCACTGGCACCACAAAGAAAATGTAAAATTAAAAACAGCAGCTAACTGTTGTTCAAACAATTACTGCTGGCCAGTCAATATACCTGAGAGTTGTAGTTTGGAGAGAGTATTAATTATTGGTATTATTAACAGGTATGATTCTTGATAAAGTTGAAACCCCAATGCTTTACACCAGAGGAACCTTCACACTTCTAAAAGAGATTTTTGTGTTGGGCCTTTCTGCAAGTTCAAAAGTTTAAACATTTTTTCATGTCTATCCATCTCCAGTGACACCCCTGGTTCATTTAGGATGCCGTCCCAGCGGTGGTAATCTGTTGCAGCTGATTGTCATGTTGCATTTCTCTTGAGATCTTTGCTAATAAAAAACAAACTTTTGAAAGTTGTCTACCCTGGTTTGGATGTAGTGGTACTTAAAGGATTTCTGATGGCAATTCTGGCTTTTCAACACCTGTGATGATGGGTAAGCGTGACAACAGGAAAGTTGTTTACGTGTGGGAGCAGCTGATTCAGAAGTTTAAAACCAGAATTAATGTCCAGATGCAGATGGGTTGAAGAGGCGATGAGGAAGCTCAACAGCAGTAAAACAGAGAGCAAGAAGGAAAAGCTTTGAAACAATTTCTTCTGTGAAATGATGCAGAATATGTGAGCTCACTGGTTCAAATGAAAGAGCCTGGAGCGCTGATGAAGACAAACTGTCAGGTACTCTGTTACACCAACACGTGTCTGCAGAATTCACCCCATTTTAGACGCCAACATCCCTTTTCGTGGGTTTTGTAGTTCCACACAGAAATAAAGGGTCATTGTGACTTATACGTCGATGTATACATGGTGGTAAAAATGCAGACTACCCACAGTTAGAATTTATAGTTTTACGCCATGTTTGTGTAACTTTGTTATCAAACACTAAATTGTGGTAAATGCAAGTTATTTTGTGCAGCGCTGCATCTTGCAGTGCACATTTATTGTGGTCTGCATCGACCCAATGCGTGGTAACATATCTGATGCCAGGCTGCAGTATGATGAGCAAGACGTGTGAATCGATAAAGGAGGAGGGTTTGCAGCGCTCGTGATAAACAGATGCTGCAGTTCTGGACATGCTGCTGTGAAGAAACATCTCTGCACCACAGACAGTCAATATTTTCTACTTAGACACATGGACCATTTTTAAAACCCCAAGTGTGTTTGCATTTGGCAAAACATAAAAGACAGTATGTAGTATGTGATCTTGTCAGTGTCATGGGTTACCAGTCCAGCTTACTTCTATGTTTGCATGCTTACTACTAAGTATGCAGTATATGTTGTATACTACACTGTAAGTATGCAGGATGTGGTTTTGAAATTGGCTTTAGTCTGTGTTACCTGATGATGGTGCATGTGATATCAAATTAGGTGTTGCTAGGTAACAAACAACATCTCAAAACATTAATGGAGATCTCTGAATATTTCACACTTGCCTCTCAAAAATATCTAAATAAATATAATGGCTCAAAGTGAGTACAATTTGAAAAACAGCTTTTTGTTTAGGTGGAACTAGTACAGGTGGACGGAGTTAGGTTGCAGAGTGAAGGTGGGGACAGTGACGAGTTTCACTTAACTCACCATCCTGATGAAGGAGGACACACTCGTCCAAATGAAAACTAATAACTATCCTGCAGACAATAATCAGGGCTCAAAAAGCGCTTGTTTCTCCTGTATGACTCAAAAACAAAAAAAAAAAGAGATAAATCACTGAGTGTTAGAGTCAAAGTAAACACTACTGAATAGAAAATCAAAGATAAGGCACTGAAGCAAAAAAGTGTTTGCAGTAAAGGAGCAAAAAACATTCTCTACCATCTCTACCAAGGAAGTACAACTTTTCTTAAACTGGAACAAAGCATCCCACCTCCACAAGTCTTTGTCTTCTGTATTTTCTCTGAGTTTGTTTTCATCTGTGATCATGGAGAGAAAACTGGAAATATCCTAGTAAATAACAGAACCAAGTTCAATTATCACTCAGAAACAGGCTCAGCCTATTTGACGTTGTGACTTAAAGTCAATGAACAGAAAATTACAAAAAGAATAAAATGTCTACAGTGTGTGACCTTACACCTCTTAATCCTTCTGCTCTCTGTGGTGAGCCGCCAGGCGCTCGTCTCTGACAGGAAGTGGTGAAAGACATCTGGTGGGATGTCACAGTCATACCAAAACACCAGGCTGACACGAGACCCACACATTACAGCCAGTGTTTAATTGGGTATTCAATGAGCATGTTTTCTCACAAGGAATTAAATGTACAGCCAACTAACCACTAGAGTCATACATGAACAGCTCACTTCATGCCACAAGTCTGCTGGGCCTGAAATAATACCACCACTACATGTCCTCTGCATGAACACATTTTTGGATGCCATGCACTAATATTGACCATGAGCTGGGAACCAAAACAGACAAGTCAAAGGAAAGGAAACGCACGCACTCAGCATGAACATCTTTACATCACATCAAACAGGAATAATACACGCACGCATTTAGAGAAAGGAGATGACACAGGTGGCGAGAAACTTATAAACAAGGCATTGAGAACAACATAGACAAAAACAATAACAGTATTAAAGCTTTTCATGACCATAACACATTCAGTATATTGGAAAATACAATCCCAATAGACTCTTTGTATAAAAAGAAGCTTTTCAAGTCAGCATGGAACAAATAACAGTTCATATCTCAGAGGGCGGGGCCAGGGTGGATGACAGGGAAGGGTGTGCTTCCATAGATTCCAGAAGAAGGGACGTGCGTGTGTGTG
>JAOWBL010003089.1:0-12724 GCA_028564865.1 Zenarchopterus dispar | reverse complement strand
TCTATCTATCTATCTATCTATCTATCTATCTATCTATCTATCTATCTATCTATCTATCTATCTATCTATCTGTCTCAAGAAGATTCTGGAAAACCCTCAGTGTTCTGCATGTTCTAGATGTTTCCCTGTTTTAACACACCTATTTTAATTAATAGTAATCATCAGCTTGTCATCAGGCTGCTCAAGTCTGTTAATGACAGTCATTTTTATTCAGGGTGGGTTGAAGCAGGGAAGCGTCGAAAACGTAGGACAGTGGCTCTCAAAGGACCAGGGTCGCCTACCCCTGGCCTAAGCCACGAGCCGAAGACAATAGTTTTTCTACCAAATGCAGATGCCCAGATACCGGGCTTCAGCAGATCTGGCTAGAGCTGCACACTTGACCCTCACACTCACACACCCTCCAAACTCCACTTCTTTTCCCTCATGTAGCTAAGGGCTAAACCAAATCCACAGGAAAGAAAAGCAAAACCTAATTTGTATGCCCAGAATTACTTGTATTTCAAAAGTTCAGCAGATGTTTAAATATGAATAACAATATGCAAACAAATATTAAATTAGAAACCTAAATTCAACACCCCACACCCCCAGGAAGTAGACCTCAAACAGAGAAGAGTTGTAGACATCTAAACAAGAAAACATCACAAAAACGATGTACTTTTGACTAAAAACATTTTGCCTCTGTGATCCCGACCTTTTGACCGTTACTGAAGCAGGAGCAGCTCCCTCACAGTCTCCCTCAGGATAAATGAGAAAAGTAGCACAGATCCCCAAAACCCAAACATTAACTATAAATTCTGCTGTGACAGTACCACTCTGAGCATCGCTGCCTTTCACAAAACACACGTCAGCTACATGACCTTCAACACTATTTAGGGGGTTTTTGCTGTAGAGAGAGATGAAGCAAAAGGCAGCCTGAGAGCAGTAATTTGGTTATGTCTCTCTGAGGTGAGGAAGAAACCTGGATCTTAAGGCCTTGGGACTTAGTCAAAGTTATGATATGACACTTGCAGTCCAGAGGTCATTTGTGGTGCAGCATAATTAATCTAATATGTCACATTCGGCTTGTTAACACTGGTGTTCAAAGTAAAACAAACGAGCTGCGCCACACATCGTCCAGTCCTGCATTGTCAACAAGGATTCCTCTGAGACGTAAAGGGAAAAAAAGGACTGGAACAATGAATAATTTATCACTGCGTATTAATTTCATGGTCTGCTAGCATCGTGGACAACAGCACGGAGCGTAACGTCCCGGAACGATAATGTGATTCTCCGTCTCCGAACAAGATTTTACATTCATACTAAGACTTAAAAATTAGTTTTTGAAAAGTATATTTCCACTTCTGTTTTGAAATCTCATGGCATTACCAGTGTGACATTAATGTTCATGTTTATTTAATGGCTCGTTAATAAGGACCCCAGCTGCGGTTAGTGTTCCTAATCAAACCCTGATTACATTAGTCTAATCAGCATACATATCATATTAGAAAAGCAGCGGCGTAAAGAAGTTCATTTCCATACTCATGCATGCAGACTTATTTCCAAATATGTGACCAAAAGTTTTTTATCCTCTCCACTTCTCAGACTCCACTTGCGGTAAACAAGTAAATACATTTAAAAAATAAAATAAACTGCATGGTTTGTACTTAGAAATAAATGCAATACAAAAAAGGTATGACATTATTACGATTAAGAATAATTTAGTGATTCTCAAATGTTTTTTGACTTTTTTATTGTCACAACCTGGATCAAAGGCAGGAAAGAAACGAAGAAGCCACACATAACATTTAAACTAAAGATTTATTTCACATAAAGGCCCTAAATCAGTGTTCTTCAATGCTGGTCCTCAAGAGCTACTGTCCTGTAGGTTTCAGATCAGGGGTCACCAACCCTGGTCCTTGAGGGCTACTGTCCTGCAGGTTTTAGATGTTTCCATGCTTCAACCCACCATGAGACAAATGACTGTGTCATTGATAGAGCTGTTCAGACATTGATAACAAGCTGATAATGATTATTAATTAGAATTAGGTGTGTTGATGTAGAAAAACATCTATAAGCTCTTGAGGACCAGGGATGAGTACTTCTACATTAAACTATGCTGCTCGTACAGAGGACAACGTTTCTCTGCAGATTAGTGATGATGATGTAGTTTTTTACTATTAAATAAATAACTAAAATCCTCAACAGAGGCATCTACAGAAGCAAACTGCAAGTGGTCAATAAACGGAAATTACTGGTGATTACAATGATTATTTTATACAAAATGGTACCCATGAAAGGCCGAGTCTTTGAGGAGCCGAGGTTAAAATAGGATATCCACTTTGTCAATGAAGTTGTGAGAAAATCATTCAAATTTTTTCAAACCATGTTACGATAGGAAGGGATTTGCATACTTCTTCTTCAAGAGTGAAGAACATCATTAATCTGGAGAAATTTAAGCATGTAAAGACCAAGCCTAAACTGGACACCTGTGCTCTCTGATCCCTCAGACAGGATTGCATCAAGAACCACATGGAACAAGGGATTATTGTGGAAACACTACAATACATTACCAAATTATAAAATTTGTGTGTGCAAAACAGATCTATGATGCTAACCTTGTTCAGAGGGACTGTTGACGTCTTTGAGTTTGGATGCATCTAGGACGGTCAATCACATACTGAAAATATGTTGTGGTAGTCAGGTAAAAAAAAAAACAAAAAACAAAAATCAGCATTCCAGGTCTTTTGTAGAAGAAATGTTAAACCTGTCTGCGTCTGTGTGCTTTAAACACATAACTGCTGTGAAATAATCAGAAATCAACTGACTGAACTGGAATCTGAGTTCAAATGTCTGAGTTTGAGTACTGCACTTTTAAACAGCAACATCTATTTCTGTGCCATTACTCACAAGTTAACATACTGTTTGCACGACGGAGGAGATTAAGTGAAGATGACTGAGACAGAAAGGTGTTAATAAACACTGGGAATACCCAGAGCCTCACACCGAAGCCTCAGGGTGTTCTTTTATCTCCCAGGATTGTTGTCTGGAGTGAAATGTGAACTTTCCGTGGAAATGGAGAGAATCTAGGAAAAATAAATCCTAAAAAAGACCCTTATGTGTCGTGAAGGGTCCTGTAGTCAAAATACAGCTGAGCCACTGTCATAGAAAATATAGATTGTCACTGTAACATTATACACAGGAGCAGAAAACTCCTGTATTGTATTTTATAGCTTTGTAAAGTGCCAGAGTGTGATAGTTCTTTCCCCCAAATGTTTAGTAAACCCCCACCTACTACATAATAATTGAGCTAGATAAAATAGTTCAAATTCAGCACACACAGATCCGGCTACAATCTTCGCTGCTGATGCTGTGGGTCGATACACACTTTGCCTTCTTATGAAGAATCTTCCCGCCTCTCTGACTCCACTATGACCTTTAGGAATGAGACAATGTAGCATGTTAACATGCTGCCTTTCCCTCCAGCCATGTTTCCTCCACTGTCTCAGTGGCCTTTTAGTTAGCCCAAAGTTCTCCAATGAACCATCCTAAAACACTCATACATATAAAAATTACATAATTCTGAGCAGGAAGTCTCTGAGCGGTGAGTTTTCTCCTTTATCTGACCACCAACTGGGGAGAGATTGAAATCTTTTTGCTGTTATCTTTGATTGAACCAGTCTAATGTTTATCTTCGGGATGAAAAATGGCCACCAGGAACGTCTTTGACAGCTTTAATCCATAATGGGAAATATGTTTCAGAACAGCACATTCTTGATGTTGTGAAAGTCAAGGATTTAAAGTTCCATCTGTTTTTATTATGTGTCCAGTGCTGTGGTTTACTTCAACATACCCTGATTTACTTTCTGTCTCCTTCCCTTTATGAAGCTGAAACCACTTCAAAGCAGATAATCAATCATATAACGTTTTACAGACATCTAAACTATAACATGTTGCGTTTGTGGCAGAAAAGTATATTGAGGATCTGAGTAGATCGTTTATTGTGGTCAAATCAGCCATGACTTGTACTTCTGAGACGATGATGATTTTTTAAAGAGTCTTGGATCTGTTTTTTTTTTTTTTTTTGCTATTTTTTGTCAGTTATTAATTTTTTAAAGCCAACTCCAGAATTTCTGAACCAAGTCTGAACAGCTTTCCTGAAACTGAAGGTGTTCAAAGTTGATTCAGTTTATCTAGAATCCAGAGTTTTTACTCAAAATACATCAATTATGGATTACAATGGAGGAAAATAGTTCACACTCACTCAATAAAACTCCCTAAAGTGAGAGACTTCAAGTTTTTATGCTTAGAAGCCTCCACATGAGAGAACGTTGCTCTGCTTAAGACAATACAGAAGACCAGGATCGGTCTTGTTTTGTTTTTAACTCACCAGAATGTTGATAGTCCTAACACAAAAAGCAGAAATGTATTAGCTATCTTTGCAGGAATGTCTTTAGGATCCTACAGGAACAAATTTTTATTAGGAGTTTTTATCTTGAAACGGTCTTCATTCCTCCAGGGCTCCTGTCCTGCGTGTTTTAGATGTTTCCCTGCTTCAGGACACCCTAATATAAGTGACTGTGTCGTTGACAGATTTGTGCAGGCCTTGATGACAAGCTGATGATGACCAATCAAATGTGCTGAAGTAAGGAAACATCTAAAACACACAGGACAGGGGTCCCTACGGATCAGGTTTGAAGACCTGACACAGTTTATGTACAGATCAGGCAGGACTGTGAATGATACAACAGTTGCTCCTTTCAACCTGGTTTGGACCCACGTGGAGGCTCTTAAGTTCTCTGTGTGCCTTGTTTTTATTGATTTTTCATCTGTATTCAATTAAAAGTCTGATCTGCTGGCTGATGGACTTTTTAACTGAGAGGCTGCAGCAGATGCAAGTTAATGGTGTTTTATCTGATGCTTTTATCTCATCCAACGGTCCCCCTTGGGGCTGCGTCCTCTGTCCTGTTTTATGTGTGCTGTACACTAACGAGCGCCAAAGTCAACATGATGGACATCACATTATTAAATTCGCTGATGACTCTGTCCTCGTGCACTTATTGGGCATAGTGGACCTTGATCGTGACACCTTAGGATCTGACTGGTTGAGTCTTCATTCTTTGATATAAACACATCGAATAAGAAGGAGATGGTGGTGGATTCTGCTGTATTTCCAGTCACAATCAATAATAAGTCTATTGATCAGCACTGTGAAAGTGTGTGGAACATTCACAGTCATGAACCTAAATAATTACAAAAAACCTCTACAAGGTCAGGACTTTAAAGAAGACTCAGTCCATCCTGGCTGATCCAAGACACCCTCTTTGTAATGATTTTATATCACCGCCTTCTGATCGCTGAAACAGTTTGCCAAAAGCCACAACAAACAATCATTTGTCTCTTCTTCCACTGGCTTTTAAAACAACTGATTAAAAATGTGCCTTTGACTGACTATGAACTCATTAACATAGAAAACTCTCACTGAAGTCAGAATTCACAGCTGATCTGCAGCTTTTTTGCCTCATGCTCTATTTTACAAACACGTTTATGGGTTCATCTCAAACCTGTAAGCAGTAAAGACACCAGGACCAGGCAGTATCAGCGATCCCACTACCGATTCTCCCTGAATTGCTCAGTTTAAAGTCTACACACTTAGTTTGACCCCTGCTGTAGGGTCATAAGCATAAACCATGATTAATTTCTTGCAATCATAAAGAAACAAGCTCCATTCCTTATGGAAATGGATTTAATTACAATAACAGTGAGTGTATGGACGAGGCTTCTCAACTGGCTCGAGTTAACTCATTTAGCACGGCCATAACTTAATGAAAGATGGATGCTAATGTTGAATTCATGTCATTTAGGGTTCATTATGCTAATGAATCTCGTGTACAGCTAAATGGCAGAAGACTATTGTGTCTCGAAAGGAACCATTTTTATTATTAATCACCAGAATTGTGATGATGACAAGCAGTGAGTATCAGTGCTGCTGAAACGATGCAGGTACGGCGAGGTGCTCTGTATTCATGAAAGGAAGCTTCAGAGCGGCTGAGGGGATATTTTCAGGGCTCGATATGAGGTGGGGAGGAAGGTTGCACCCTTTATATGAGGAATTGGCGTTTTAGGTGTTTGTGACCTTTCTGCTGATCTGCCCATAGCTGTGAATGACGAGTGCATTGATTCCTGTATTGAATACTTTGTTCCCACAGTACAGGTAAAGTGGTGCTGTGACAGGAAATGGCCTGAGCACGGACAGTGGTGACTGTGATATTGTGCATGTGTGTAGAATGATAATAAAATCATCTGATTGCAGTGAATCCCAGTGTTTGATAAGTACATGAACAACAACACACATCTGTTTTTTATGTAACAAAAATAACACCAACAAAAGCAAATAATGTGCCACACTAAGTATGCCTATGATTCAACAGCTTAAAGATCCACCTTTAGCAGCAATAACTGAGTTGTTTGTTGGATGACTTTAGCCATTTCTATTTCTGTGAAAAGAAATAATGCCCCATTCTTTGTTACATTTCATTGCTGTTTTTCTTCGGCTCTCTTGTAGTCCAGCCACAGCATCTCACTTGGCTCCAGGCTCTGAAATGTTGTTCTTGGGTTCTCATGTATTACTGTTAGCATTTTGCTGTCTGACCTTGGAATAAATTTGCTATGACATCCACCTCTGGGACTTTTCAAAACTGTCTTGAATGTTTTCCATTTGTGAATAATCTTTCTCACTCAGAATGTTGAACTACAGCTTCTTTGGAAATGCTTTTCTAACCCTTTCCCAACTGAAGATCATTGCTGATGTCTTTCCCTCTTGGTATTGCATGAATACACACCTGAATCCCCCAGACCAGACTACGAAACTGGTCTGTTTGCTGGTCAAGAGCAAAAGGTCTATTGTTACAGCACTCGCCTGCTGAGTTCATCGAGGGCTGATGATGAGCAACACATGGCTGCAGCCTACCTTCTTAAATCCAATTAAAGCAATAAAGTGGTACTTAGTATTATCCACATGATGTTTTTCCTTCTTTTTGACATAATTTTTGTTCAAGAAATTAATAAGCACTATAAAAAAAGGCATATGTCATCATTAAAATATATTATTTTGCACATTATAAGATCCACTAAAAATGAATAGTGAATAGTGATAAATACTACCCCTACTTTTAAAAATAATTATAACTATGAATTACATTTTATTAAATTGTTTATTTTTGTGATTTTATAAAACCAAAAATGCATGGTGTTAAAGAGGGAGTAGTATGTTTTGCACCGCCTCGGAAGAAATGTTGTTGTGACAGAGGACATAACTCCCACTGACACCTTTTTACTCAGTCTTTATTAGTAAAAGGAGCCTGTAAATCATGGTCAGGGACTGATTAGCCTAACATATGAGCCATGGTGTGTCAGTGAGGGAAGGAGTCAGGAATATTGAGAATATGCAGCTGTACACCTGTTACTCTGTATAATCCATTTAACATGAGTCCTTACAATCATCCGAGCTTTTCTCTGGGGCATTTTCTCTTTGCCGTGGTTGAGATTCAGCATCACCTTTGTAACCAAAAAATGCATTAAAGCCAGAGTTCCTCTGAAAATGCATTCATGTCACACTTGTTGAGTCCCACTCTCCACCCCGCCTCTCTCTCCATCAGGTGATTGGAAGCATCTTGAAAGTATTCTTCCTGCAATCTTTGACCTTTTTGAATCCACTGGACCTCTGTCTAACTCCCTAGGAGAGGCTTTTTTAGGGCTGCTGCTCCAAACATAGAAGCACCTTATGCTGTATTCTGGCAACTATGCGTCCTGCAGCGATCACCCTGGAAACATCTGCCAGTGTAGATCTGCAGGTAGTAATGGGAGTTCCATTTCGCTTTCCATATGATTATCCTCTGAGGCTTATGTTTCATTCTCTTCATCCCTGTCAGGGTTGAAATGAGAATAGTACAAGTATGTATCTCATCAAGATCAGGGAACAGGAATCCCTGCTCATGCTGCACAGAAAGTCCAGCAGAAGTAATGGTTTTACTTTAGAGTAGGGATCAGAAGAGAAAAGACTCACATTGTCAATTTGTTCTATGTGAACTAAAGGTGGTGTAGCTAATACTGGTGTAAGGATTAAAAGACTACCTCAACTAAACTATATCTGGGTCATTTTTAATTCTCTTGGAAGTTTCTGTTTCTCTGTGCAGAACCATGCAGGTCCAGATGTTGACAGAGTTTAGATTCTTCTTCTAAGAGTGGAAATTTTTATTGTTTTTTTTTTGTTTGTTTTGTTTTTTTTAAAATCTGAAACATTAATATATTTCCTCATCACCATGCAACACCTGAGTTGTCATGTGATTTCATCTTGGACCTCATCAGCCTGATGTTTAGTGTCAAAGGGCCAGTTGGACAGAAACTGAAAGGTTACTAAAAATCTATCTACATTTTTTAAAAATCATGTTACATAGTTGTGTCTGCATTTAACTATTAATAATAGCTTTAAATTCATTACTGTTATAGAGGTTCAGCAAACATTTGATGGAGAACAAAGCCTTCAGGCTACTTTAAAAAATAGTGGTTTGTCTCCATAAGGCAGGAACATGTTTTTGCTTCATTTTAAATTGCTTCCTTTTTCACAAATTTGTCTTTTTACTTGGCATTTTTGTATCAAGCCACAAAACTGTTAACTACAAAATTGTTGTAAAAATAAATAAAGAAAATAGCTTTAATTTAATTTACTGCCATTCAGTGGATAGATACCAACATGGCACAGTTAAAGGAATCAAGATGCATTGTAGGACATGCCACTGAGGTCTTTGTATGTCTCTGAAACAGTCTAGTTGTTTTGTAAATACAGATTTATCTTCGTGTGTTCTCTTGGGCCAGATAAAATGTGGAGGACCAGATTTGGCCCTCGGTCCTCGAATCTGACAATAAGTCAATCAAGCCATAAAGATGGTTACTCATATTTCTAAATGGCAGTTTTTACTTAAAGTGATTGAAAAAAATATTGATATCAAAAGAAAGTTAAAACATGTCAAATTACAACAGATGTTTAAAATTAAGTGTGATACCAAAAAAAAAAAAAAAAAAAAAAAAAAACAGTGGGAAAAAAAACAAAAGACAAAAAAGGAAAGAAAAAATCTATGTAGTAAAACTATTTGCTTTTACCATGTAAATCTTTTTGGATTCAAATGTTAGCTGGGAGAGAGAGTCATAAAAACGTTCTACAAGGGAAATGGAGGCAGTTGTTCTGTTCTTTTTATATACAAACTTCTAGCAATGTTCTGAAGTCCATCACTCACATTGGCCAACTTTAGTTGTGTCATTTACCTTTAATGGTGTTGTGTTTCTACATGGTTTGACGGGCTTATCTGCCTGTTCAGTTCAGGGCCGTTGTACCTAACTCAGATGAGTTAGGTACTGTTGGCTTATCAATGAACTGAATTGTCCCCCAGACTTCATGTGAACTTTTGTGTGTGCCACCATCTTCAGTAGCTGTATCACACTAATTTAAAAGATGCTGTTGTACATGTACATGCATTCATACACGTTTTTCTCTCAGAACTGATGATACAGTTTCCATAGTTTGTCTGAGCCAGTAACATGATTCGTGCATAGTGTGTGTTACTGAAGGATTATCATCCATCCATCCATCCATCCATCCATCCATCTTCTTCCACTTATCTGTGGTCGGATCACGGGGCCAGTAGCCTAAGCAGGGAGGCCCAGACTTCCTCCTTCCCAGCCAATTCATGCAGCTCATCTGGAGGGATCCCAAGATGTTCCCAGGCCAGCCAAGAGACATAGTCCCTCCAACGTGTCCTGGACCTTCCCCAGGGTCTCCTCTAGGTGGGACATGCCCGGAAAACCTCACCAAAGAGGCGTCCAGGAGGCATCCTCACCAGATGCCCAAACCACCTCATCTGGCTCCTCTTGATGCGGAGGAGTTCTACTCTGAGCCCCTCCCAGATGACCAAGCTTCTCACCCTATCTCTGAGGTAGAGCCTGGACACCCTGTGGAGGAAACGTATTTCTGCCATTTGTATCCGCGATCTTCTTGTTTCGGTCACTACCCACAGCTCATGACCATAGGTGAGGGTAGGAATGTAGACTGACTGGTAAATCGAGAACTTCGCCTTTCAGCTCAGCTCCTTCTTCACCACGACGGACTGATAAAGAGTCCACATCATCGTGGACGCTGCACCAATCCGGCTATCAATCTCCATCCTTCCCTTACTCCTGAACAAGACACTGAGATAGTTGAACTCCTCCACTTGGGGCAACACCTGATCCAACAATAAAAGCAGGGAAATGGGAAGACTTATCAACTTGAACATTTCCCTGCATTTTTATTGTCGTGAAAAATCTTCTCTCACCACTATTTTATGGTGGTGACTCTGGCTACTGTCTTTTCATCCTCTGGAGGAAGTTTGTCAACACAAACAAATAAAAAAAACCCAAAATTAAAAAAAAAATGCTATACAGTAACTAAAAAATAAACAAGGGAGATGCAGACAGAGGAAAATATTTGTGCAGAAAAACACACCACTACATGTTTCTAGTGGGTCACACATCATTTATATAAGTCTGAATTTTTGTTCTTCTTAGCAGTATTTAGTATGGTTTGCATTTAATTAAACTCTTAGATTTTTTTTTTAATTCCAAAGCAGATTGAATATTTACTTATTTCTTTTTAAGATTTGCGCCTCGATTAGAAAAGTGTTAAAAGTTTCCAGGAACATTTGTATTCATGGACAAGCCTCTGGTCATGTTTAGATGAATGTAGGTAATGCAACATTTGCTCCTTAGAAAAAGGCATTATTAAAACCAAATGATTAAAAAACATTTAATGGCTGATTACTAATTCAATGAAAGAGCACTTTGTTTTTCTAACCAGCCGATCAGCCTCTTTACGTCGATTTTTTGGCTCTCAGTGGTGCTTGTCCCCAAACAAAAGGACAAACAGATAAAGCAATGAGTTTGTGATTATTTGTCAGATTTTCTCCTTTAACCATCTTCTTCTGCACCTTATTGTCTGGGGGGAAAAAATCACCATAAATCAAATGCACCTCTAATTCTCACAGTGGCAAAATTGCAGGAGAATAAGCGTCTAACTTGACTCATCAGGACATTATAAGACAAAGAGCCCGAGGTCCCTGGACTATTACTGCAGATTAGAGAAGCACTAAACAAAGAGGATGAGCCAGAGACCCCTCCAGTCTCTTTTTTTTCTTTGCATATTCATCAGTCTGAGCCAAGTGTGGAGATCATGCCGGGCATTCACACTGAAACTTGATAACAGCGCTGATTCGCAGGTCTGCCTCCCATATGCTTCCACTAATGAGGTCAGACTGAGCCTCGCACTTCTCTGAGAGGTCCAGCTGCCTTATAATCAGCTTCCATGTTTGTGTATGCTAATGATCTCGCTGATAATAATCTCATTTAGAAACGTGCCAGCACTTTCCCCTCTCTGATAGCTCATTCCACCATCATATATGAACTTTTTACATTTTAGGTTTCAGTCAGAGAGAAAGGAGGAGAAACTTTCAATCATGTCTCTGATCGATTGTCATAGAGAATTTGAGATCACTGGCAAATAAAATGGACAACATCAGGGAATATCAAGAATGCAACAAGATGCGTTTCACTGACTTGTCTCCACAGACATACAGGACTCCAACTTTTACACAGATTTCAAACTGTATGAGAAGAGACTAGATACAGATAGGAGAAGAAAGAAGACATGGAGGGATGGCAGTCTTTGTTGACAACAGATGGTGTACTCCTGAATGTGTTACTGTCAAGGAGCATCTCCGTACCCAGATATTAAGGAGTTTCTGACCATATTGTCTGCTGAGAGGGATCAGCTGGTTACCTGTCAATGCGTAATGTGATGTTATCAGTTCATCTGTTGCCAGGCAGCAAACACCAACAGATTGATGGAGTTCTGTCATGGACATTCCAAAAACATGCCTTTCTCTCTATCTCACCACCAACTTTAGTTTGTCAAATAATCATATCTATCCCACACAGATCCATTCTCAGTAATTTATACTGCAGCAAGTTTGTATTAGTCTTCCTTTGAACTTAACCAGCCACATTTCAAAACATCTTTCACAATCAAATGTCAAAAGAGTGCCATCCAATTTCCATGCTATTTATGCAGCAAAGTCATATTTTTTCCTCTAGCAATAAAAACCTTTTATTTTAGCAGGTTTTCCAGTTCCGCTACCTCTCTAGTTGCCTTTGTCTATACCCAGTTTCACAGAGAAGCAGTGAATCCAAAACTTCAGGATGATCCACACCAGTTTTGATATGTTGTGTGAGGCAGTCACATCTCATTGTGCTCCATCACAACCAGCGTGTGGCTCGTGGACTGCTAACTCTGCTGCAGCTAGGTCCTCCAGTTGAGCATCACCTCAGACCATTTCAGGATCCTTCCAGGTTGACTAATCAGACCACTAGCCAACTGGTAGTTGATTGTTGAGGAACATGATCACCCAGCCGTTGGCTAAGTCACCTTCACTGCTATGGCCAAGCATGCAGGTCCCATCGCAGTGTCACTAGTCCTTGTTTCAGCTCCAACAATATGTGCTTCACTGGCGATCTGTCCAGGGTGTACCCGTGCCTCTTACCTGAAATGGGCTGGGATTGGCTCAGTAGATGGATTCAGCGGGTATAGAAAATGGATGGATGGATAGTACTTGCTTCAGTAGCTACGTCAGAAACAAGCATGGATGGAGAGATTGAGTCAGAA
>JAOWBL010003088.1:0-12725 GCA_028564865.1 Zenarchopterus dispar | reverse complement strand
CACACACACACACACACACACACACACACACACACACACACACACACACACACACACACACACACACACAAAGTTGTTTCCGTACTTCCTGGACAATGGTATTCTTGATGCTCAGAGCATTTAGTCTCCTCAGTAATTCAACACCCTTAAACCACCAGCAGGTTTATAAGGATGCTGTAATGTAGATGTTGCTGGCTTCAGTTTTTTTTTTTCAAATCTAATGCTATATTCAAGACAAGAAATTAAATCAGCTTTTCATTGCACCAACACCTGTCAGGGCTGAGAAGTCTTCACAGCTTCATTCAGATGATAAGTCAGACTGAGCTAAGATTAACTTGAGCTCTCATTCACCCCCACCCCCCACCCCACCCACCCACCTTCAAACAGCACTATGCAGCTGCACGTCTTTTCTCTGCCCCAGACAGCTGCTGTTTTGTCATTTCTCCTCCTGTACAGATGTGATGGAGTTTGGTTCCGCGCTCCGTCAGGGACAGATAACTGTTACGCCTCCGCTCAGTTTGGCTCATCTCATCTCAGTTTATTTCAGCTCCCACTCAGGGAAATCCAGACGGACAAACCCGGCCCACTCCTCTGTCTGCTGCACACAATTTATTTCTCTGCTGAACTTCATTAGATGCAAGCTTGACTTTTTTCACACTGCTTGGGTCTTTTTCTGCTGCATTTCTATTAAAGTTCATGACAGTAACACAGTGTACGTCCAGTAAAGCTCAGCCGTCTACGTGCCAGATAAACTCTTGAGCTTAGTCAAAGACACAGAAGAAGAATCAGTCTTTCAATTTCAAAGAGTTTTCATTTCAATAATGAAGATACACTAATGTGATATTAGAAGCCAGTTCAGTCATAATTTACCTTTTCATCTCATGTTGTGCAGTAATGGCAGCTCATTGCCTGCAAATGGGAGGTGTGGGTGTGTGTCTCTGTAGCTCCTAGCCAGAGACCCCCAGACACACAGCATCTGGTTTATGCCATTCAGAGGTCAGTAAGCCTCCTGGAGTGAGAGTGGGTGTTTGCTCCTTGTAACCCCATTTCCTCTCTGCTTCTTGAGTTATGTGATTGTAGTCTTGTGGTGGAGAGGTTTAGTTGTGGGGGAGAGGTAAAGTGGGCCAATATTGGTCATTTAGAGCTGGAGACATCACAGTAAACAACCAGACTTGAATCTTCCTGAGACAGTTGCAAGTGATGTTTTTCCAGTTGTGGTTCTACATCGTTTCAGATGTGTACAGTAAAGGATTACTTGGTATGATGGTATTTCCATAATTTGTCCCAACAGGCAAATTGAGCATGTCAGCATATGGGCCAATATTAGCCAAAATACAACATATTTGTGAATAACTATAAAAAAAATTAGATATGACAGAAGTTAGAAGCAGTGGCAGAAATGCTTAGTGTGTACACTTTAAAATCGGAATATTGTGGATTAAACTGTTCTTTGGTTACAGTTCATATAAAAACAAATCTATATAACAAGTGCTACATAGTTGCACAACAATAAAACATAAAGAAATAAAATAAATGTAGAGATTAAAATACATTTTGATGCTGTGTACAGAGTGATGTTCAGTGAGAAATCTTTATTTTAAAAGGATTCAGTAAAGTGGAATGTTTCCACTCACCAACTCATTTAACACCCAACAGCAAACAGTAGCATGTGCCATCTGATCCTGCTTCAACAACGGATTTGTTTGCAGTGGTGCCTTCCACCGCACTAATATATTAATACAAGGCCACGCGTCTTAACCAGTGCTACTTGAGTGGCCAGGAGATTATGCTTACTCACTTCTCCCTCAGTCTTTCTCTGGTTGAAACCCCTGCCATACAACCCCCAGCCAGCTCCTCATCCCTGTGTGTTTTTGTGTGATCATGGTTGCACAATTACTGGTTCTATATACTGTCAATGTAGCTTTGAAAACCCAGATAAGCATAGTTGGCAGCAAAGTTTGTATGACTTTCAAAGAGAGATAGAATCATGTGGTCTGTTCTAAAAAGACTGGTTTATTTTCCCTCAGTTCATAAAAGCGTGTATCAAGGATAGAGTAAAATCACCCTGTTAACACCATCTCTATAGTCAAACACAGTGATGGCAGAATCATGCTGTTTGGATGTTTCTCTGAGTCAGGAGACTTATTGACTTGGAGAGACATTTATAGCAGTTTGTAAAATCCTTCTTCACACGGCCCAGGATCTCTGGCTGGAGACCAAAGCCCGAAGTATTATACAAGTAAGACGATAGCTACTTCATGATATTTTTTATCAAGTTGTGGAGTGACCTAAAATGGGCTTTTCACCTACACATCTAGTGGTGTACCTCTACTTTTACTTTCCTGACTAATAATTTATATATAAATACCTCCAAAAATCAATTTTTGATTTAGGATTGAGGGTCTGAATTACAGTAAAACTTGATCAGATCTGTGGCTTGGCACTGTTTATGAAATATAGGTTATAAATTGAGTTAAAATATAGCCAATATTTTCTCCCCTAGTTGATTCCGTTTGATTTATTGAATAAGACAATCATTGTTGTTTTCAATTATTTTGTTGAGGCTGTGTCAAAGTCATAGCTTGCTGACAAGTCATTCCTTATGTGCTGTTGCCATCACTACATGGTGCCTATTAAACCATGCACCCGGACCAGGCCAAACCTGACCTGAACTCTGGTGTACGAGGAACTTCTAAAGGACCTGATGCCCTTTTATTAACCTTATTAAAGTTAACTGTGTTATTTCAAGCTCTACCTGCATGTTCTATCAAGGTTTATGGCTCTCACACAGCCTTTAAAGGTAAAAGTGGTTCACCCATTTACAGCTGCAAAAGAGGTGGACGACACTCGCATAAAAAACTACACATGGAAATCTTTCGATGGGACAATGCTTTTACCAGACATGCTAATAATGTCTGTATGTGTTTGTTTAGGTGGGCGCGATAAATGAATGATTCCAGGTATTTTATTTCCTCCGTCTTGAAGCTCCCTTGTCGTGGATGATGATGGCTGTATAATGATACCGAGTAATGAGATGCAGATATTCCTCTAGTGAAGCACTCTGTGACTTCATTGCAATATTGCTTTCACATACAGATAATCTGGTGTAGGACAAAGGAATATGTGGAAGGATGAGTATAAAAAAAAATATAAGTACTCTGATAAGAATAATGCCAAGTTGTATTTTTATTTTTTATTTTTTTCAGTGTTGAAGATGACTGCAATTTTTCCCCCTCATGATGTCAAGAATTCTGAGCATCTGGTCCTCAGTTGGTTTTAACTTGTGTGAGACATTAGGGAGGGGGGCGACTTTATCCATGCTTGGGGGGGATGGTGGATGCTCTGGAAGCTTCCAGCCATTTGTCATGGTTGATGGCGAGTAGCCGGCTTGGTGCCACAGTGATACAGTACTGAAACACAAGGATTTGTTGCCACTGGAAGAGCTCCCTCTTTCCAGTTACATCACTACTAAAATTTCCACATCACTTTACCAAGAAAATAAATAAATAAATAAATAAAAGCAGAGTCAAAGGAGGCAGATGTAAAAGAGAGGAACTGAGTAAGTGCGTCTGAGAGAGCAAGGAATGATGACTTTTATTTGTTTGAATATGGAGAATTCTCTGTCTTTTTTTTTGTTGCATTTGCTTGACATCCTCCATAGTTCTTGTCCAAAGTCTGCAGAGCACTAAATCCATCGCTGGCGGGGAGGGCATGCTCACTTGTATTAGAAAAGACTTGAAAATGGCTTTACAGACGATGTGCTCTGTCTGAAGGCAGATGGTTGTATGTTTTGTAACAGTCTGCAACTTGGAAACTGAAAAAGGGCTAGATGTGGAGTTTGAATTTAGAGCACAAGTTCTCACAAGTAATGCCAGCGTACGATCAAAATGAGCCGTTTTCGGTGGCATGTCTGTATCTGATTGGAAAGAACCATTGCTTTGGACAGGACATGCAGACTTGTGCCAGAGTGCATTCTGCTATCCCACTGCCGGGTTGGATAAACAGAGACAGTAGGTCATTTAGATCTGAACATCTTATTGCGGATTTTGTGCTATGTCTACCAGGTTTGAGACGATCTAAACTTAGTTCGAACAGAGCCAAATAGCAGTGTTTCATCTCCATCTGAGGAAAATAGACTTTCTGGATGACCACTGGCTTCCAACAGTGTTCGAAACCTACGATCCAAATGTCCATCAGTGAGCTGGCACTCTCACTATGCTCTCCAACCTCCATACGACATCTATCTGTCT
Source organism: Zenarchopterus dispar (assembly GCA_028564865.1). NCBI lineage: Eukaryota > Metazoa > Chordata > Actinopteri > Beloniformes > Zenarchopteridae > Zenarchopterus > Zenarchopterus dispar. The sequence goes on along the minus strand of JAOWBL010003088.1, from coordinate 8,475 downwards.
CTGTCATCATGTTTTGTTTGGCTAATCAATTGTAACCTTATGTATTTTCTCCAGTGTTTTGGAACTGTGTGTGGTGGTCAGTTAGGCCACTGAGACTTGGACAAGGCCTTGGATAAGGATGGATGGGCTTGGATGTTAGCTTCCTCCTACCTCTGTTGCAGATGCTTGCAGTCAAACTTATCTTCTGCAGTGTGACCTACAGTTAGCTGGAAATATCACTACGTCCACAGATGGTGAAGAGATCTTCCAGACTATATTCATTCATTGATGTTGATTAGACTCATACCTTTGTCCTAGACATAGTTTTCAACTTGTTGACAGCCCTTGGAAGTGTAAAGGTGTGACTGATATGGGCAGCAAAAACATGATAAGTGATGAGACGTTGAAAACAAGATGAGCTGAAATTAATTATTTTTAAAAAGCCTGCCATGGTTTCGACATATAATTTGATCAGGTCCTCAAGTCTGAAGCTTGACCTCCAAAAGCGCTACAGAAATGAATCCAGAGTTCAACCTGTGGCAGTGAAACAGTCAATGTATAATTGGAGTGACGGTTGATTGCACCTGGACCAGTCCACTGTACTTGCTTAAATCATTTTTCCATGCTGAGGAGCTCTAACATCTTGCAAAAGCCACTCACTTTTTCTTTTCTCTCTCTAAAGGATGGAATTATTCAGAGAGCGTGACATTAAAATATCAGTGAACATGATATTGGAGTGCGCCATCCCTTGACCTTTTTTAATGTGGACAAGCGGTTTGGTGTTTGGAGCTGGTAATGGGAGGCTTGTGGGCTTGAAAGGAGCACAAACCCCTGCTGTTACGTTCCAGAGTCAGCCGCTTATATTACTTCTCCCAGTGCTCTTCCACAGTCTACCACTTTTGTATCTCAAGTGTGACACTATTGGAGACATTGTATGTTGATCACAGTGTCTACTTGGCTAATGCATCTTATGATAACATACAGTGTAGATTTATATCTGGCTAGTTAGTTATTCAGGGCACTGCTGTTACTTCTGTTGCATGTGCCTGCCTCCTTTGGGCCGATGGATCAACCTGTCCAGTCCTGCGTTGGCTGCGAATAAGGGATCCTTAAACACTTCTCCTTTTGTTTGGCTTCTCACTCTGGTTGAATCCGTCTTCCCACCCACTGTCTGTCTAGGGTTTCTCCCTCTGGATTAAAGTATGTTTGCATATGTGCAGGAATCATCATTGCTGTGATTATTTCTATATCTTCCTGTTGCGGTGCCATTGTTCCCCACTCTTTCCCTGATTTTCCTTCTCATCTTTGTCATTAGTGCCATCATTCTTCTTCTGTCTGCATGCATGCTTTAATCAAGCATTATTTATGTTATGTTTTGTTTCTACAATGATTGTTTCAGTTCATTCTCCTTTTTTATATGCCTCTGCCTTCATTTACGACGCTCGAAGCAGCCTCTCCTTCTCCTCTCAACTTGAGAGCAAGAAGTAAATCAAGCCTTGAGTGGATTAGCCGGCGCAGTCCACAGCTGCCTCTCTTGCTGCCATCCATGTCTGCCACCACTTTTCTCCACAGACGGCTCAAACACTGACATGCTAAAAAAGCTCCCACATGCTGTTGCAGTGTTCTTCCCTCAGCACTCTGGTGAACCCTCATGAACATTATGCTCTCTGTGTTTCAGAGAGATATATGAGGGTGGTCAAAAACTCATTCAGCACCTGGGACAAAGTGCAGGGGGAGGAAATGGAGTCAAAACCAGGCATTCATTTCCTGTATTTGAACAAGTTCATTTTTTACCAGATGCTCACATAGTTTTCCTTTATGTACATATGTCCATTATAAGATTGAAGTGGGTTCTGTTATTATCAACATTATTCCTTCCACCATATCAAGTTAGAGAAAGATTGATATATTTTTATCTCCCAACAGATCCTTAGTGTGGCGTAAACAAGCAGTGCCTAAGTTACAACGTGATGGACAGGTTCTTATTTTACTTATTTTTGTGCATTATTCCCAGTAATTTTCTTATTTTGTGCAGCTCTTGAAAAATCCATGAGTTGTTGACCTTTGTTACTTGCAATTTGATGCAAATCATCTTTAATGCATTTCATTGTCTGGCTTTTTGTTGGGTTTTACATGAAAGAGATCTGTGAAAAACACTGTTATTTTCTTCAACCACTGTGTGGTGTGGGCGTGAGAGGGGAAGTGCTGTTTGGCAGTAAAAGTGTTCACTTCCTCCGTATGCGATGCTCTGGAGGCTCTGGCCTTTCTGAGTTCTCTCAAGATTGTTTAGGCCATTCTGCACAACATCACGCTGGATTTCAGGCCCTCTGGACAGAGTTGGTCCAGGACCCGCCACAACAGAACCCAGTGGTCCACCACTATGCACTGCCAGGTCCACTCCACTCGGCTACCGCACAAGTGGGTCCAGAATAGTCTAGCCAAAACAAATCAAATGAAGCCAGACCAGCCCTGCAGAAAACGAGCTGGTCCACCCTTTAGTGGTCAAGAGTTGGCCTGGTCTTGCTTTGTTTCTTTTTCTTCTTTGTTCTCTCTTTCTCATTATGCCTCTCACTGTCCATGTTGGGCACATTTAACATGTACGCCGTCGATGCATGTGTCCATACATCTGGCCAAGGATTTGCTTTTCTCTTCACATTATATATTGTCCACACACAGTGATTTCACCATTGCAGTGGTTCTTTTCTTGGCTCATTTCCTCTCCTTTCCTGCTGGCCTCCATCTTTCTTCCATGCTTGTCCACCCATTCGATCTTATATTTAATTTCAGTTTTGCTGGTTCCTTGTTTAGCTCTTGGCCTCTTTACAGCTCTCTCTGTTGTTTGGAGCTGGGTTTTCTCCCAGTCATGGAGTTCAGTCTGACACAGTGACCCTGTAGGCGAGTACAGTGGCAGCCCAGCTTTTATCTTTCTTCCCTTATATGTTATTATGTCCTACCATAATATACTGCTGGCACACATCATGCAGTCCACTAGGCTCTCTCAGCAGGAGCAAGGAGAAACTGATGTCCAAACGAATAATGAACTGAGTCACTGTGAGTGTAGACAGGTAGAGAGGATTTGCACCTTGGGAGAATAATGCTTTGGGATTCGCTCTCTCCTTCCATCCCTTGTTCCCTTCATCCCCTCCTACCAGTATTTCAGCACCGCCAATAAGTAATGACATTACCATATTCTTCCCCGGCTCTTTCTGTCCTTCCTACACCCATCACCTCATCCCATGTCTCTTTAAATCCCTTTTTAAAAAATATATTACGTGAGATGTTCTGTTGGGAATTGACTTTAGGGGGGCAACTTTCTGGTGATGAGGACCCCAGAACAAGGCATCGGATCACATACCAGATATCACACACTTGAGTAAAACCACGGGGTTTACTGTATTAAGCTGGTGCACATGTGTTGTGCGTAAAAGCTCTCTTGTTCAGTGTCTTTTTCAATCCTTTGTTGTCCTTTTTTTCCCTTCACCGCAGAACCTTTGTAACAGCAAGGAGGCGCTAACTGTACACAGTCTGTATGAGGAGTTGAAGAGTAGGTGAGGTTCACATAGTATATAGAGTATGTTGCATTTCTGTACAAATATATAAAGGAGTCAAACCTTTAATCACTTCCAAATGTAAAGCAGAGGGTTCAGAGTGGCAGAAGTCAGTCTGAGTGCCCACCAACAGCAGAGCCTGACATGAGCCAAGTCATTCAGACAGCTGTGGTTGTCCCACTAAACTCACACACATTCATTCAAATGTGGTCAGAGCTCACCACTTCAGGCTGTCAGTCATTCATCTAGCTGATGATGTCAGCCATTGATCTCAATCAGTCATTTTCAGCCATGAAGGGCATTTTTCCATTTCCTGTTTTTTTTTTTTTTTTTTTCATACCTTCATTAAAGCTACTCTCATAGCGGTACCCACTATGCTCCTGTTTGTTTTGCTACAGATCTGTTTAGGGTTTCAAGTTCATTTAGGGTGTATTTGGGGACTTTTAAATTGTGATGGCTTTTCTGGTGAAATAGAGAATGGCCCAGAGAGAATAGAGAATTTCTGGTGTATAGAGATGGCCCAGTTTGAAAGCCTTGCATCTGGTGGGCCTCCTGGTGTAGTGGACTGCAGTTACATTGAAGACCAAAGCTGGGCAGAAAAAGAAGTATCTGCTACTGCTCTGCATCAGGTGTGCTCCAGGACTGTGTTGTGTTTGGAAGAAACCCCACTGACTTGCTGGTTTTGTGCCCTCTACTTCAGAGCCTCCCCTCCACTTAGTCTTGAAGCCATCACCTTCCCAGTCTGGTTCTCTTTAAAATGAATTTGGAATATTCATTTCTTGTATAAGCCATGATAGTAAACCCTGAAAGACTTTGTGGATTTCAACATGTGTTGTTCTGAGAGCAATCCGGTTCAGCAATGGGCTCGCTGCTCCGGGAACTGCAGTTCTCTTAACTGTCAGCGGCAAACTGTGCTCTCACTCTGGAGAAGAGCTTTAAACGGGCCACATAGGCATTGAAAAATGCAAAAGTCTCCTGTCTTGTGCGACAACATAACTTCAGTTGGTGTGGAGCCAAGCCTGTTCCCTTCACTTACGTCAAATTTAGTTCTTTCAAGTCTCATTACTTTTTACAGTTAAAAAAAAAAAAGGTGGCACACAATCAGGACAATTTATCGTAAGTGATTCTTCCTAAACCTCTGTTTTAAGCTTGCACACATCCACTTTAGTTCCAAAAACTTGAGTGTTTACAGACAGGGAAGATGTGTGGATGGAAAGTCTCCTAAGGCATGAGTACCATCTGTTTAGCAAAAGAAAGAGGGCTAAATTTTACCTTTTCAACTGATCAAAAAAGTTGTGGAATTAGTAATTGCCTCACATTTAGGTTTTGGAGCTGTTTCTAATTGAGGACAGCAGTGTTCCTGAAAAACAGGAAAAGCTGGGACAAAAGCAGGACGTAAAGGCTGAGGGAAATACTTAATTACATCTGTTTCCCTCGGCTTCCAGTGACAGGTATCCGACTGTTCTTGGTTGCATATCTGTTTAGGGTTTACTTCTTGTTGTTTTTGTCTGAAATAGTTAATCAGTGGAAGAAATAAAATGTTACAAGCTTGATAAAAATCAGATGTGTGTGACAGAATCTGTTAAACTAATAGTATAAAGCATTCTGTGTATGTTTACACGTGCATCTGCTGTTTCATATTGGCCATGTATGTATTCATGCACACGTACAGTCCATGTGCTCTTTAAACAGCTCCTGTCTTTTATTATCGCACTACAGAGGCATGCACATCTGCGTCAGTGCATGTAGTCTTTGTGTGTGTGACTTCAGCATGCACACGCTCACACCTCCCTCTGCCATGATGACCCTGTTTTTCCTCTTCCTCCCCTCTCCAGGTCTCTATGAGCTGCTGGCGGCCCTGCCATCCCAGCTGCAGCCTCATGTCAGCCGCCCCGAGGACAGCGCCTTTCTTCAGGACATGTTCGGGGAGAGAGGCCTCCACTCACTTGTTAAGGTAACAAAAAAGAAAAAGCCCTCGTTTGTACAAAGATGTGCTTAATTTTGAGTTTAACACTGGTGGTGCTCCTGCCACAGGCAGCACTTGAAGCTGTTTACTTCTTTATAACTGCATCCATCTGAAACTGTAAACTGTTACTACCATGAGAAAAGCCATTTTTATTTCCAGTTGTAGTGTAATTCATGTTTCAATTTATGTTTATGCATAAACTGCATAAAAAGTACCACTTTAGTTTTTTAGATTGTCTCAGAAATGATTACAACTCTTCTTTTCATATTCATTCATTCATTTTCAACCATCAATAACGACACGTAGATCTTTACAGAGTTGACAAAGCCCTTTTGTATATTAATTATACATTGCAATGATGTCAGTAGATTTCAAAGTTAAAATAGAATCCTAAATCTGCTTTACTCATCCTTCTTCCTTCCAGGTCAGTTAAGTTTAGTTGGAGTTTTTTCAGCATTATGCCCTCTCCAGTATTCTGCAACAGGCATGAACAGCCTTTGATTTGTTTTCTGCTGCTGAAGTGGATCGCTGCAGAGGTCCTACTACTGGCAGCAGAAACAAGTATAAAGTTCAACACATTTTCTTTCTACTATAACCTCATCAGACTGCTGACAGTATCCACATTCTGTTAGGAAGAAAGAATTTCAGATTTTTTATTACAATTCCAAATCAGAAATGTTTGGATATTGTAGAAAATGCAAAATAAAAATGGTCTGTTTCTCTTTGACACTCTTCTTCTTTAGCCATGCCTCTGTAATGTCTGAAAATATCTACATCCTACACACATAAGCATCTCTAGAAATGTTGTTTTCTTGAAGGCATATGTTGCTATGAAGTTTTCAGTGTCATTTTTAAAAAAAAATCAAAGTGGCACAAAGGAACTCTTGGTCCCCCATAGTACTGTGGTTAAGTTGCATTTACAACACTGATTTACTTGTTCACACTTGTTGCCACTTAAGCCTTGGTCACAATGACCCGTACCAATGGCTATGAACACTTTATAAACGAGTTTTGGATTATTTCGTATGGCCTCCTTAAGGCAGCTTTTTAAGAATCCAGCAGTCATAGCCCATTCCTAAGTTTGTGGCCAGGTTGATGGTCATGTACGAAACTTTCTACAAACGCACGTTAGAGGGCTGAAGGACAAATACTTTAGGAACAACTTAAAAGAACAACACACAATGTTCATGTAAGTATGTATTCAAGAATACATTAAGTTGTTCTAGGAGGACCCTTACAGCGTTCCCATGAACACAGTTTGAACGGAGAAACATAAGGTGGAAATATGCATCTCCATGCATACTTCCGGAAGTACGTCATATGTGCGCCGTTCAGCTGCAGCTGAACAAAAGCAGGAGCTACAACTGATAGATCATCATTATCGTCATCATCATTATTATTTTCATCATCTTCTTCTTCTGCTCCTCCTCCTCCTCCTTCTTCTGCTTCTTCCCCTCCTTCTTCTTCTCTCCTCCTTTTCATCCTTGACCTCCTTCTCCTCCTTTGTCTCCTTCTCCTCCTCCTCCTCCAGCTGTAGAAGGTGAAGCTGCAGTCTTCTCGTCATGATGCCATCTAGAAAATTACAAACATTTCCACAAATATGAAATGATCAAGACACAGATGTTTGGGGATATTGGACAGCCACTACTTATATAGCCCGATAAAATGTGCTGAAAGGCGTAGGATCTTCTGACCAACGAGCTGAGATCGCCGTGAGTCGTGCATGGGGGTGCAGGGTAGTCACCTTCTAACGACAATTTTCGTGAGATGGCCAAAAGTATACCGTCGGTAGGTTCCGGGTCACCCTTATGGAGATCATATAAACTCTATGGCCAGTGTGCAGCCGAAAATCACTTTATTTTCTCAAGCATGCGTCAGGTTGTTCTTGTGAATTGAACGGCAGCTGTACCTAGTTCCAACAAAGGCTGTAGGAAACTATGCCCCTCCAAGAATGTCTATGAACTCCAGATTTCAGATGAACTGGGGGATTGCCATGAGCCCATTGTTCAGAGGAACCTTTGTGAACGAGGCTTTACACTGCTGTAGAAGGTTGATGATGTGTTCATGTGTGAAATAGTTCTTTAGAGCATTACACACTTGCAAGAAACAACACATCGGTGCATTTTTACCTATAACAGTTTTATACAGCATCATATACAGTGTTTCCACTGTATATGACGATCCAACCCAAGACATCTCCAGCATTTCCAATTCGTCAACCAAAGACTCAGCCTTCCATCACTACTGCTTTTATACCAAATTCTCATTCAAACACTTTGTTGGAATCACCTGCTTAAAGTATCATTACTTTTTATAAGTTTGAAATTAGCTCCATTTTAAATTTTTATTGAAAGTGTTGGGGGCCCAAACGCAGGACTAGATTTGGGGTTTTACTGTAAAGCAGGCTTTCTGTTACTTTTTTTATGCCCCTTTAAATAAAGAGCAGATAACAGCCACTTCACGTCGTTTTGTAATTCACAGCTGGACCTAAAAATGTGTTATTACTTCATTACCAAGGAACCTTTTCTAATTGTTAGACTTACATTTGACTGTATCCTTTGTATATTGTCTCAATTTTGAAAGACTACCCAAATGTTTTCATGTGCAGTCATGATATTTTCCCCCTTTGGTGGTCTCCTTTTCTTCAGCCAGAGTCATTACTGCGTGTCAAAGAGACAATTGAGGGAGAAAAATCGACATCATTTCTCAGCCCTCCCTTTTAAAGAAGCCTCGTCTGTGTAAGCGTGTTTGTTCAGGATCCAGGGTTGTAATTTGCCAACTTCAGAATGTAAAAGTGCCTGAATTATGGCATATTTCATAGTCAAGTCAAAGCCCTGATGTTGGAACTTTTGGAAACCAGGAGGGTTTCATTTGATGCGTAGATTGTTATGGATGGCTAAAGAATAAGGCATCTTGAAGACGGATAATGATGGGCAGGGCCTGTTCATGTTCAGCTCTCACTCTTGCAGGCCCCAAAGAAAA
>JAOWBL010003087.1:0-12726 GCA_028564865.1 Zenarchopterus dispar | reverse complement strand
GAGATATATATATATATATATATATATATATATATATATATATATATATATATATATATATATAATATGCCAGCTTGCGTACTTTTCAGACAAAACCTAGTTTCAACACATCAGACGGACCTTTAGAGACCATTAAGTTAAATCGAGCCAACATTCAGACTCATTTGTGCCAAACAGGATATTTAAGAACATCTAGCCCAGGGGTGTCCAATCCTGGTCCTCAAGCGCTACTGTCCTGCATGTTTTAGATGTTTCCCTGCTTCTTCTGACACAAGCGGCTGTGACATTGACAAACTTGTTCAGACCTCGGTGACAACCTGTTAACAATCACTAATTAGGATCAAGTGTGCTGAAGCAGGGCAACATCTAAAACCTGCAGGATAGTAGCTCTCAAGGACCAGGATTGGACACCCCTGATCTAGCCTCTTTGTTCAGGAGCTGTCTGGCTGCTTTTCACCCATCTCTTAGGTTCTAGCTCTAGATCCAAAGTGCAGATCGCTGCTGCTCGCTTGCTGACCTGTACTAAAACGAGAGACCTGATAATAAGACCTGATAACTGATAATATTTACAAAAACACTAAATTCAAACGCTGTCCTTGCTCGCCAGACACGTGACCAAAACTAGATCCCTATGCCTATATCTTCATAACGGCCGTGTCACCGGTGCCAATTAAAGTAGATCTAAGAATTCATTTTGATAGAAAACGAAACCGTGATGGCGGCAGCAAGATTTTGGCCACTTGGCAAAAGTTTTAAAGAAGATGTGAAGGATGCTCCCTGTAAAGGGACTGCCGGAAAGTAGCAAAGAAGATACGGACGACGACGACAGGGAGAGTCATTTAATAAATTAATAGATAATGAAAAAATGACGAACAGTAGTTTAATAACACATAAGTTCATTTATACAAACAACATGAATGAGCAGTCAGAGATCTTATATTTTCTTTGGGAGGCGAAGACCGATGGTGGCTTATCAAAGTTCGCCCAATAAACGCGCCGCTGGTTAATTGTATTTATTGTCGTCTTTTTTCTTTTAATAATTATTACTTTTCAAAACTAAGTTTTCCCAAACTTGAAGTCACTCCTCTTTTTTCCTCCCCAGCACCTGATTACTGCCCTCCGCCGCAACATTCCCCTCCTTCACAAGGCCCCATCGCCCACTGGATCTCGACGCGGCGCGAGGAACTCGTCTCCCAGATGACCGAGGCCTGCCTGAACCAGAGCTTGGACGCCCTGCTCGCGCGCTCCATGCTCATGCGCGAGGACTACGAACTGGTGATCAACCAGACCACTCGCACCGCTAGAGTCCGCCAGCTCCTGGACAACTGTCACAAACACAACGAGGACTTCTGCCGCATCATCGTCCAAAAGCTGTTCGACAACAAGCAGATGGGCTTGCATCCGTACCCTCCCGAAATCAGTTCCCCCACCACGGCCGCTGCCGTCGTCCCCAGCGCCCCGCCGCTGTCCATGTCCTACAACTTCCCCAGGAACTTATAGCGTGGGTCACGGCCAAGCAAAGCAAAGGAAACTCACCAGACTGACTGTGCCAACTTTACACTACAGTTAACCCCTTCAGGTTCTGTCGTGGTCAGCATGGTTTCTAACCGGCTTTTCATGGGAAACCTGCAGAAGAGCTGTTTGAGCAATAAGAGGCAGAGGTACATATTTACTACCCGCTCATCCCGATATAGTCTTTACATTCAAACTCAGAAGACTTGGACTGAATCTGTGGTTTTATTTAAAATGTCTTGTATTTGATGTGATTTATTTATATTTTCTGCATTCGTATTACAGGGTTTAACTGAGTTTGGGTACGAACAGTATGGCTTCTGAATGGAGTACAGTTCATTTTTACGTACCATATGTATCTGAGCTCCAGACCCCTTCCTTAATCTTCACAAGATCTGAGTAAATGACGGTTGGTGTTGTGGATACTTCCCTTTAGTAGCAAACATATCCTAAAGTCTATTTTCGTGTTCTTGATTTAATAGCAACAAGAGTGTCTGACTGGGAAGAACGGAGAGTAAATAGTGAAGTATTGATGTAGATGTGTGGTTTTGGAGGTTATGTGACTCAAATGAAAATTGGGAATGAATCAGGATTTGGGAAGTTGGTTGTACCTCTGTTTCCTCTTTTAATCGCTGAGTTAAGAGTAGTAAAGAGGAGGAAGTTTAGGTTGTTGTGTAGGTCCCAGAGTGAAGGGGATGTGTGTGTATGTGCATGTATGTATGTGTGTGTTTCAAGAATCAAAGCAGGCTTAAACGATCACTCATCGTTTTGATCCGATCAACGGTATTCCTCATTACGGTCGTTTTCTAGAGGCTTCCGACTTACCTGGATGCTTCCAGCAACTTGTAGCTGACTTTTTTTCCCAAGCTGCTCTTCCAAAGTGCAGGTCACCTGCAGATATAGATGGAAAAACCTGCTTTCCTTGTAGCAAACCTCGGTGTGAACTGTACAGGAAGTCCTAACTTCGGTTCGTCACCTGTGAGTCGTACAGCTCTTTCCGCTGAAGCTGTCTGCTCGGTAAACTAGCAACACGTGTAAATAAAATCAACTTCTCTCTGTAAGGCAGCGATTGGTCAACAATCAAGAGGCACGATGCTGTTAAATGCCAAAAATATTTGTTCTTATAAGACAGTAGCAGCAGGTAAAACCTGATTTTAACTTCATTCATAAATTACATGTACATATACACTTCATGCCAGAACTATCGCAGGTAAATAACAAATAAATAATTGACACTTGTGATAGTGCTGTTGGGCTGTAAGGGTTATCGATGCTAAAGATGTTGATTAGTTTGAGGTTGGAGATACTGTATATATATATATATATATATACATATTTTTCCTACTTACTTGTGGTCAGAGTCATTTCAGACAGCAAAAAGACATGCATCAGGGTTTTCTTTGAACTCAATATGGCGTCCATTTGGATTTTGATACATCAAAGCCAAAATAAGAAATGTTTGTGTTCATTTAGTTGAAGGAGACATATGAAATGTTTTTCACACGCTTCGGTCAAAATCCCACAGATATGAAATACTCCTTTCTCGACCAGATGCTGATGGTTTCAGCCGCTGCATAATTCGAAGTTGGGTGGAGATCTGGAGGAGGCAGCTGGATCATTCCTCTTTGATCTGGATCTGCAGAGCCTGAACCCATCAGTAAATGTCATATTTCATAACCCAAAGAGCTCCAAACCAAGTGACCAGCTCAGCACCCTAATATATGGTCCATTCACAGAAAATATCATTTTACTTCCTGTCAAATGTCCCCTTTAATTGACACTTCAGCCCTGCGGTGTTTGGTGTGCGTGTGTTATATGTGCAGGTTTTTATGAAAGGTCTTGCTGTTATTCGTACTGCCTTCACATCCCCAAATGGTGCTTCAATGACAGTATTGTAGCCGCGGTATTTACTGTGTGCCATCAACGCATTAACCACAGAAAAATGAAAATTAGAAATGAAACAAATGAGAAGAGGGAGAGAAAATAAAAGCTCTCGTTTATATGAATAAAATGCTGATCATGCGATCATTGTGTTGAACTTAAGTGGGTTCAGAGTGATCATCGTTGAGTAAAGACCCCGTGGTGGTCTTCAATCAACACAGGCGTTCTTAGTAACACACGTTTGGATCTATTTATACTCCATAATTGATTTAAGTGACGACGGAGAACTGATGTGGGTCTACGTGTGCTGCCTTGTATGTGGAAACTGTGCCTCATGTTCTGCTTTTGATCTGAACTCCAGTAACGTGCAAAAAGCCTTTTAAACAAATCAAAGTTAAGTAAAATGCTACTGATTTTATATGTAGGAATTGTTTTTTTTTTTGTTGTTCTGTTAAAGATAATTGCATATGTTTTTATGTACATATAATCTGTGTTAACTTTAGAAGAAGCTGTTGACTGTTTTCGCTGAGTATTGATCTGAGATCGATGGAGATCCCTTCTGGTGTAAGCAAACGTGAGCATGAGTCGGTCAAATCATTATGTGTTTATGGGAAGTTCGGTTGACGTGTAGCTTCACTTTAAACCATAAAAATACCATTTTTTTCAAGTGTTGTATCACATGCTTCATTAAAATGGCACCTTTTTATTATTACAGTTATTTGTTGTCTTTTAACCTCCGCCTGCTTGTCTACTGGGTTCTTTCGTTGGATCCTTGGAGTGTAAAGTAGATCTACTGTGGACGGGCACAGACCTCCAGATGTTTGAGCGCATCTAAATCCTGTTTCAGACCAGGACGGGGACATCCTTCCTCTCCCAAAAGTCCACAGTTGTTCTTAAACGAAGAGAACCACTTTTCTTTTCATTTAAAGTTACTTTAAAAAAAACAACTTCTACAGTTTAAACATTTAGCATGTTTTCTATGTTCTACTGTGTATAAAAATGTCTGAGACTTGCAGAGCAGAATGCAACTTTAAATGCGTTCTGTGTTTATTTTCTGGGTTTTAGGAGCCGTCCGGGGGTTTTAATATTTCTGCGACCCGTCCAGTGAGTGATGGTGACAGCAGATCAAACGATCGACTGTATATGGACTCGCCAGCAGCTTGGCTCCCTCTGCGTTAGCCCTCGAAGGCTTCGTGGGGGCTGGGGGAGTGGGAGAGGGGTCTGCTTGTCTCTGAAAATAGCACAGAGGGGGGAACACGAGAGTGCGCTTCGCCTGGCGCTGGAAAAACACAGGTTGTGTTTGCGCTGGCTCGCAGCAGCGATTGCAACACCGGCGGGCTGTTGCTGACTCTCAGATGTGACCTCGCCAACGTGCGGCCGGCGGCTCTGAGGAGAAGCGTCCATGCTCAGAGCAGCAAAGAGACCTGTTTGTGTTGTAAACCAGGTGAGCTGACTTTCCCACCTTTATTTTATTTTATTTTTTTTGTCTTGTAAGTTCTAACTGAAATCACTTAAGAAAAGTAATCGTGTCTGACAGCGTAATGACTATGGTTTGGAGTTTTGAGGTTCACGCGTGACCTTTTCTTGCAGTTTGGACGTTACTGCCTTCATCTTCAGTTTTCATTTCTTCAGCGTCAGTCTCGCGTGCTGTCGTAAACGTGAACGGCCTCATCTAATTATTGCTCCTTCGTCTCCATATATAAGCCCGGCTGGACTAATGGGGGACTTGAGACAGACGATTGGGGTCATGTCGCAGACGATATGTCCCAGTTCTGGAGCTGCGTCTGAGGAGGATTTAAAGGCACCCGCCGCCGCCCAAGAGGAGAAGATGCACATGAAGAGGGAGATTTCCCTCGCCAACGGTATCTGCCTCATAGTGGGCAACATGATAGGCTCTGGGATTTTTGTGTCACCGAAGGGCGTCCTGATGCACAGCGCCTCTTACGGGTCCTCGCTGCTGATCTGGGCTCTGGGAGGCGTCTTCTCGGTGTTTGGGGCTTTGTGCTACGCAGAGCTCGGCACCACCATCACCAAGTCCGGAGCCAGTTACGCCTACATCCTGGAGTCGTTTGGCGGGCTCCTGGCTTTCATCCGTTTGTGGACGTCCATCCTGCTGATCGAGCCGGCCAGTCAGGCCGTGATCTCGCTGACTTTCGCCAACTACCTGCTGGAGGCTTTCTACCCGACCTGTCAACCTCCGTACGACGGCGTCCGGCTCCTCGCCGCAGTCTGCCTCTGTAAGAGACACTCCTTCCACTGAATGTGTACAATCAAGAAAGGGTTTCCCTAAAAACAAAAAACAAAAAAAAAACCCGCATGTGTTATTATTTAGTAAACAAAAACTAAGCCAATTTGCAGAAGCAGTGTGTGAATTAAGAGGTGAAACAGCAGCTGGATGCTGACAGTCAATCAAAGCACATAAACCTCTGGAGCGATGCCACAAAGTGGAGATGTTCAGCCAAAATCCACAGCATCCAAACACGAAAATGCTGAGCAACCATGAAACCCAGAGGAGTGGTGACTGTGGTCTGTTTTACAGCCACAGACGTCTCAGTCACTGGTTTGACCAACGCTCCAGAAAATCTACAACCGAAAAAGTCGAAGTCCAGACCTGGAGCTGCCTGTCTGGTTGGACCTTCAGAGAGCAGACCATAAATCTGTCCTTCAGTCTCAATGAGCTGAAGCGATGCTGTAAAGGAGAATAGACCCCAAGTCCTCCGATAGGAAGAGTGACGGTTTTACAGAAATCTTTTAAGGGTGGTTCTACAGGCGTCTGAATCATGGGCCGTACCTTGTTTTCACTTCTGCATTTTGGTTTAGTTTTTCCTAAATGAGCAATGACAGAGTGAAACAGGTCACGCTGTTGTTCATCTCAAGGTTTTATTAACTTCAGCTGCTGGAAAGCAGGTGATTTTTGTCTCATAAAACCTTAGAAATGAATGAAGGTGAGATGACAGCATCGCCTACAGAAAATACACACCAAAAATGAGTATTAGGGAGACTTAAAAAAAAAAAAAAAACATGACATATTGTGCTGTTCTGAGCAAAAATACAAACAGAAAAGCTTCCGATGACTGATCCTCTGATTTGGAAATCAGATTGCTTAAATTACAATGATTCATGCCAGTGGTCCAGTTTTCCTGCCTCTAATTTTGCCCTCTGAAATCAGAGCTTTATTAAGCTTCTGCCTTTGAACATGCGAGCACATTCAAGACATGCTGCTGCTTCGACGGCTGAGGTCACTGAGCGTCCTCGGCTGGTCTGAAATAAAGCGGAGACGTGGCATTGTGTCCACGTGTGGTCCATTCATCTCCGAGCCAAACTGGGTGACGATGGCCCGCTCAGAGCGCCTGTCCTGTAAAAGGAGGCGGCGGTTCACAGACGAGCTTTGGGCTGCGAGGTCCGCAGCAAGCAGAAGTGCTATTTAGGTGAGAGAGCAGCGGCGCCATGAGTCATGAGCTGCTCTGCCAAGAAGTCAAGTTTCTGTAACCGCAGAAGCAGAAACTAAAAGAGAAAATCAGTCAAAATCTCAATTCGCTGCCAAATAGGAAAGCAGAACCTCATTAAGGATGACGGCTCACCGCCTTCTCTTTCAGGTATGCTCATCTTCATTAACTGTGCTTATGTGAAATGGGGGACCCTCGTTCAGGATATCTTCACCTACGCAAAACTCATGGCGCTTTTCCTCATCATCAGTGTGGGAATCCTGAAAATAGCAGCTGGTGAGTGGAAACAAAGCATGGACAGCAAGGCGTAACATGGCTTTGACCTCTGACTTCTGTCCACGTAGGAGACACGAAGAGCTTCAAGAGTCTGTTTGAGGGCTCGTCCACGGACCCGGGGGCCCTGGCGCTGGCCCTCTACTCCGCTCTGTTTTCCTACTCCGGCTGGGACACGCTCAACTTCGTCACTGAGGAGATTCAGAATCCTGAGAGGTGATCAGAGCGGACACACTCGGAGACACGTACACCGGTTGTTTGACTTCCTTCTGCTTTTTGACTCACCGGAGAAAAATCTGCTCACTGTTAATGTTTGACCGAAAGACTCATCATCCAGAGCCCAGCGGGCCGAGGAACATGTAAAAAAAAAAAAGAAAAAGGAGATGCAGGTGGGAAATATGAACCACTTTCTCTTTTTTTCTCTCAAAAACGTATTTATTACATAATGAATGCATAAATTTACACTCTAGTTGTCCTATAGTACAGTAATAAGTCAATATTGGATCAAATGGCCCTGTATTTGTAAAAAGAGATTTAATTTCTTGTATCTTATCCCTATTTGACTTTTTTTTTTCAGATTCAACACACTTTAAAAGGTATTTACCAAAAGCAGATACAGGGAGGAATTAGCTAATAATCAATATTAGTTCAATTTACATATTTAAAACAAGTCAGCATTGTGTACAAAGGTCCACACGTGGCATAAATACACCTTTGTGGTGATTTAAAGGGGACACAATAGGATTTATTTACAGTATTTCTCCTTATTAACGCCCCAGCTCTAATAGACAGGATGCTAGGGCGCAGCTATTATCTTTATACCAGTTACGATAAAAATTGATCACAGTTACGATCACGAGTTACGGTTTGCAGAGACAGACACTTACCTTGCTCAAAATTTTCCTAATCTTATGCAGTATTTAATAAGTTGGACATTTAAATTTACCGTCACCAGTGACCTTAATTACTGGATTGGACTTTGTGACTTTTGACGTGTCAACAGCGCCGCCATTTTGAAAAGTGCTACTTCCGTCCGCAAGCAAGGCGGCTTAAAACAATAAGGTGTCACAAAAAATGTCTAACATACAGGAATTAATTAAAAAAAAAAAAAAAACTACGAAAATCGGTCTCCATTCGGTAGTTAAATACGGTAAATGATCGTCCTCGTCCAAGCAGCATATTGCTAATTTATGTGTACATGCAACATAATTCGTTCTATACACCACAGCTTGCAAATATCAACAAAACTTCATAAATCCGCAGCAGCGGATTTATGAAGAATGAATGAATGAATGAATGAATGAATGAATGAATGAGTAAATAAATAAATAAATAAATAAATAAATACATAAATCCGCTCATTATACTGACGGTAGTGCGTCCTAATCGTGCACTCTTGATGACGTCATGTATAACGTAAACAAAGCGGTGTTAAAGTGCCTTTTCACCTCTGCTCTTTCTACAGTTAGTTGTGGTAAATTTAAACGTCCAATTGATTAAATGCTGCATAAGATTATGAAAAATATGAGCAAGGTAAGTGTCTGTCTCTGCAAACCATAACTCTTGATCGTAACTGCGATTAATTTTTATTGTAACTGGCATAATAGCTGCGTCCTAGCCTTGTGGGTGGGGGCCTGTGTATTAGCGCGGGGGCGTTAATTAGGAGAATTACAGTATATGTCTTCACGTTGTGCAAAATTTGGTATTAACCATTAATATATATGCAGACAAAAGAAAAAAAAGATTTGTACAATAGAGTCTGAATGTTGCTGAGAGTTATTTCTATGATTTGTTTGCACAGTTGCATTTCCTCTGGGGAGAAACTGGGCAGATTAACAGCATTTGTGTCTGAAAGCAGTAAAACGAATCTCTGTGGCTATTTCACCACAGCATGCCTCAGACACCTCAGGAAATAGTTTCAGTTTGTGAAAACAGATCATAACTTCCTCTTTTGTTAAACAAACATCTTCTCAATTGCTTTTACATGCTGTGTACATAAGCTGATTTAGTTCATCCTTTTTTGTTTGTTTTGGTTTCTTTCTAAGTAAATTTAACAAAACAAGAAAAGCAGAAAAATCACATGAGCTGCTTTGATGATGCTGGAATTTCATCTCGGTCAGAATAAATTAGTCACCATCACAGTCCGGATGTGGCAGCTCTGCTGAGTCACTGAGCTCTCTGTCGTTGCAGGAATCTGCCGCTGGCCATCGCTATCTCCATGCCCATCGTGACCATCATCTACCTGCTGACGAACGTGGCCTACTACGTGGTTCTGGACATGCCCTCGCTGCTGGCCAGCGACGCCGTCGCTGTCGTAAGAACCTACCAGAGATGAATCAGTCTGCTGCTCAACAAAACTCTGCTCTACACCAAATAAGAAAAAGTCTTAATGTCATGGAAAATGATTTTTTAAAAAATAGAATTTTTATTGGTAGAAACCTAAGATATTTCTTTTTTTTTTTTAAATTTATATATAAACCTCAATTTTGTTTTTTCAGGCAAGCTACACTTTGCAGAAACAGTTGGTACACTCGCAGAAATATTTAGGCCTAATTTTGAGATTTATGTGTTTCAATTACATATAAAATTTCCATCTATTTAGATTACATAGATTTAATATAAACGGTTTAATAAACTTAATGTGGTGCATATTTGTCAGTCAAAGGTAAAGGAAAAAATAAATTGGGAATAAAACTTATGAAATGATACCATTAAACCAAACATGTTTTGAATGCATAAAGACAGATTTATGTGTTTACCATTAATACATCTAATTTGTTTCAAATACTTAAGAATCAGTGAATGTATTGAATACATGGTATATTGATTCTAAGTATTTGAAACAAATTAGATGTATTAATATAAACACATAAATCTGTCTTTATGCTGTGTTTATTGGTATTATTTCATACATTTCATTTTTGCTTGTTTCATTTACATTTGACTGACAAATATACACCCCATTAAGTTTATTAACCCGTTTATATTAAATCTGTGTAATCTAATTGGATGGTAATTTTATATGTAATTGAAATACATAAATCTCAAAATCTGGCTTAAATATTTCTGTGAGTGTAGCGTAAAGGTCTCGCTTGGTATTTTTGTCCCATTCTTGCAAACATATTTTGATTTTTACACCCGTAAATAGTTGGGTTTTTTTTCTGTTAAAAATCCTCCACACGTTTACTCTTAAAGACAGTTTTATCCAGATCAGTGATGGGATCCTCTCCTTCCTCAGCCACACATTTGTATGGCAAATACACATATTTAGGGCTAATTTTAAGATTTATGGATTTTTAATTACATATAAAATGTCCATCTATACATCTATCTATCTATACATAGATTTAACATAAACAGGCAAATAAACTTAATGTGGTTCATGTTTGTCAGTCGAATGTAAATGAAACAAGCAAAAATGAAATTGATCAAATAATACCAATAAACCCAACATAAAGACATATTTATGTTTATAATAATACATCTAATTTGTTTCAAAAACTTAAGAAGCAGTGCATGTACACTGATTTAAAGTATTTAGATTTACTCTTAAAAGAATGCTTGACTTATATGCAACTGAAATACATAAATCTTGGAATTAGGCCTAAATATTTTTGTAGGTGCAGAGTTTTGTTTTGATTTGTCGTTTTGAAAAATAAGTGAGATTCCCTGGAAAAGTCTTGAAGGAAGCATGTCGTTACCATGCATGCGTTAACGCTGCCGTCCCGAGGGGGTTATTGATGTGTTTTGAAGGGATCGATGCAACCTCACAGCACCAACAGAATCTGGGTTTTTGGATTAGTTACCAACAGTCTGGATGGTCCACTTTGTCCCATTTTTGTTTAAAAAAGAACAAAAAAAGTCAGGAACGTTGATTCGTCTGACCTCAGTAAATATTTCAGCTACGCAAACGTCCTCAAGCCCAGAAACAGCAGTGGCACCTCTGAAAATAGTTAACGTGGGGCTTCTTTTCCACACAGTGAAGTTTTAGGTATCATTTTTGGATTAATTTTATTATGAGAGAAAAGAAATGAGCAGAGCATGTGGGTGTATGAGATGATCCAGACCTTCTGAGGAATCAGAGACGATCCAGATCAAGTCTTCTGGCGTTACCCTTCACACACAGTAATCCCTCCGAATTCACTGACGTCTTTGATGATATTATGCCGTTAAAAAGGAGAAATATGCAAATACCTTTTAATATTTCTCTGAGGAACGTTGTT
Organism: Zenarchopterus dispar; assembly: GCA_028564865.1. Taxonomy (NCBI): domain Eukaryota; kingdom Metazoa; phylum Chordata; class Actinopteri; order Beloniformes; family Zenarchopteridae; genus Zenarchopterus; species Zenarchopterus dispar. The sequence continues at coordinate 1,391 of JAOWBL010003087.1, read as the reverse complement.
TTTCAACATTTCAATTATTTTCTCACACATTTGTTGATAAGGTGGAGATCCTCCATCCATCTTTGCTTCTAAATCATCGTTACAATCACCCGTTTGAAATGTCCTTATTTATCTGTTTAGCCTCCTTTCTGCTATTAAATTACCCAAATATCAACTTTTGTTGGACTGTGCTGCAGTCTTGACATGTAAAAGTGGATTATATTGACAAATTAAATGAAGTTAAACAGAAAAAAATAAAAAGAAACTAATTACTTAGGGATCATACTGTCTGTAAACAATATAACAAAGTTTGTTTATTTATTTTAATGTATTGATGTTTCTCAGTCTTCTACAAGTTGTTCTGGTTTGTATTTCAGGGTGAAAATAGGACTTCTGGGATGAAAGAAAAGTTATGTTTACATGTTATTTTGTGATAAATGTTGGGATTGTGTCCCCCCGCAGACGTTCGGAGATGCAGTTCTGGGTCCGTTCAAGTGGATCATCCCAGTTTCTGTGGCCATGTCCTGCTACGGAGGACTCAACGCCTCTATCATTGCCGCTTCACGGTATCAGGACGAGCGAGAAGTCTGCAGTCACGTCACCTTAAGACTCAAACGCGTTTAACTTCTCTCTCTGTGTCGATTGGTGCAGGCTGTTTTTTGTGGGCGCCAGAGAGGGCCACCTCCCCGACAGTCTGAGTCTGATCCACATGCACCGCTACACGCCCATCCCGGCTCTGGTGTTCAACGTGAGAAACATCCACCCTACTGAAACACAAAGAAATAACAGTTTACCACACAAATGCAAACAGAGTTAAATGAGTTCAGGCTCTCCACGTGTACTTGTGCTGCCTGGCTGCAGGGGCTGATGGGATTGATCTTCCTGTGCGTGGAGGACGTGTTTCAGCTCATCAGTTACTTCAGCTTCAGTTACTGGCTCTTTGTTGGTCTTTCTGTGGCCGGACTCATCCACCTGCGCATCACCCAGCCGGACCGACACCGGCCTGTCAAGGTGCACCTTTATTTGATCAAAGGGCGCTGTATTTACGCTCTACGCCATTGTTCCTGGGGATTTTTCAATCAATACAGGTGACATCAACTTTAATCTTCCCACTTGCTCTTGGAAGACACGTTTTTATTGTGTCTGTGAAGGCTGAATAGATTTATCTGTCAAACACTGACGTCTTATGTCCAGTAAAAGTAGAGTGCTTTCTTTCTAAAGAAAAAAACAGGGTAATATTTAAATAAACATAAAAGTAGGCTTCAAAGCAAATTGCCTATCATTGTATAGTTTTTACCAGCTACTTTGCTTTATCACTGACTTCTTCTTCTTGTTCTTTTTTTTTGTCTGCATATATTTTAATGGTTAGTACCATGATTTGGTAAAACCTTTATCCAATGCATATATATATA
>JAOWBL010003086.1:0-12727 GCA_028564865.1 Zenarchopterus dispar | reverse complement strand
ATATATATATATATATATATATATATATATATATATATATATATATATATATATATATATATATATATATAAATTTACAGTGTAGCAGTATGCAGAATTAAAAGGTCTATTTTAAAGTGATAAACAGTATACTTTTTAAGGAGGTAGATGGTTGTTGTTCAGGGCTGTCAGGAGGGCATGGGGGGTTGCAGTTGTGTGTGTGTCTGTGCGTGTTTACAGTTCAGATAGTCCTGGGAAAGAAGATGTTTTTCTCAGTCAGCTGGTCTAGGACTTGATTGACCTGAGACACCTTCCATGGGGTAATAGGTCAAAAAGGGAATAGGCAGGTTGTGAAGGGTCTCCTGAGATGACCTTGGCTTTTCTGAGGACTCAGGATGTGGAGATGTTTTGGGGGGCAGAAGGCAGCAATGATTTTTTGGGCAGTGTTTATAACCCTCAACACTGCTTTCCTGTCCTCAGCTGTGGAGCCTTGCATACCACACACCCAGACAGTATGTGTGAATACACTCTCTACAGAGGAGTGGTAGAAGACCATCAGCAGTTTCTGGTCCAGCTTATTCTTCCTGAGGACACGCAGGAAAGCTAGATACATTACTGGTTAAGACTGGTGCAATTATGATGTTTATCAGTACAGGAACTGTGGTTAAATTTCCAAATGGTACCAAGTGAACACACATACATAGATGTTGATAATTAAGAGTTGCCTATCGCACACCGAATACATTCTTGTGATTTTCAGCCTAAATATTAATTTACACAAATCAGAGTCTCACACAAATCAGAAACCCCACCTGTGCCTGAGAAGGTTTACAGAAGTAAAACTTGTGGCAGAGAGACTCTTTTTGGTTTACAGGATCACTTATGCAGGATTAAGTGTTGACCCCATTCAGATAAAATCTTAAACCTGACACCATTCCAATTAGGGAGTCTCAATATCCACTCCCCTCCCATAAAGAGGAGGGCATTGCTAATAGAATGGTTGGTTTCTTGGCTTCAGAAATTCTGATTGAAACAACTTTTGAGTGGAATACACCTATTTTTGCCTGTGCCAAAACTGTTGTAACAACTGGATCAGGTGGATCAAAGCAACAGCAGACAACAGCCAGTATTAAGTTCTGATTTATTGAGGAAGTAGAAGTGGTAGGAGAAGAGCTGGAGACTGGAGCAGGGCTGGAGTTGACCAGAGGACAGGAGTGCACTGAATCCAAATGCTGGGTCTGAAGTAGAAAAAACAAAGTTCTCAGTTCAAAAAATATGAAGAATCAGAATAGAGCCAAGCAGAGTAAATACTATGGTGGGTAAACTGACAATCTGGCGGTGTGTGGAGAAATGAACCAGGTCTTTATGCTGCTGTGGGTGTGGGTCTTGATTGTAGTATTGGCTGCAGGTGAGTAGGAAGTGGGACTTGTGGAAGAGGCAGACCAGGAACACCAAACTCTCCACCCAGCTCCAGACAAACACATAGAGGGAACAAGGGGGAGGGTGAGAGAAACAAACAGACTGACTTGGTTGATACTGGGGTGCAGGGGAACAATGTTTTTCAGCGGCTGCTTTGGACTTGGCTGTAGATTGGAGGAGGGCTGCATGGAGCTTTTTCCAGATACTCCAACAGTGTTGAAGATGATGTTGTATGGCAGGCACAGCCAGATCCAGTTCTTCCATTGGGAAAAGCGGTGACTGGTAAACTAAAGAGGCCTCAAAGGGAGACAAACCAGTAGCAGATGACACCAGAGAGCTGTGTGTGTATTCAATCCATGGAAGGTAAGATGGACAGGAAGAGGGATTCAAAGAAGTCATACAGCGAAGTGCAGTTTCCAGATCTTGATTAGTACTCTGTTTGTCCATTTGTCTGGGAATGACAACCAGAAGTGAGGCTAACTGTGGCCCCCTGGGCTTCACAAGCTGCGTGCCACGGTCAGACACAATATTAGTAGGAATGCCATGTAGTCTGAATACATGTTGAGCGACAAGTTCGGCAGTTTCTTTTGGAGTTGGTAGTTTTGGCAGACCAATGAAGTGAGCCGCTTTGGAAAACCGGTCCACGATGCTGAGGATGACTGTGTTACCTTGTGATGGAGGGAGGCCAGTAATGAAGTCCACAGCTATGCGAGACCACAGATGTTCAGGAATGGGCAGAGGTTGAAGAAGACCCGTAGGCATGGAGTGGGAGGCCTTCCCCCTAATGCAGGTTGGTGAGGTGAGAACAAAGAACAAAGGCCCATGTATCCTTGTCCATTGTGGGCCACCATAAGTGGCATTTCAGGAGGGGAAGTGTTTGGTTGACACCCGGGTGGCAGGAGAAGCGGGAACAATGGATCCACTCTAACACTTTAGATCGGGCACTGTCAGGAACAAAAACGCAACTTGGAGGGCCATTACCTGGGTCAGGCTTAGTGCACAGAGCCTCCTGGATGACGTTGTCTAATTCCCAGGTTACTGGTGCAACTGCTCGAGTTGGTGGGATGATGGGTTCAGGAACCAAAGGGGTCTCCTGCAGTGAAAACTGGCGAGTTAAAGCATCTTGCTTAATATTACGAGAACCAGGACAATATGTGATACAGAAATTGAACTGGCCAAAGAAAAGTGCCCATCTGGCTTGATGAGAGTTTAGGCGCTTGGCGGATTGGTCGTAGGCCAGGTTTTTGTGGTCTATCCAAACCAAAAACGGGAGTTCTGACCCCTCCAGCCAGTGTCTCCACTCCTCCAGAGCCAGTTTCACTACAAGTAGCTCCCGATTCCCCACATTGTAATTTCTTTCTGCTGGAGATAGGCGTCAAAAGAAAAATGCACAAGGATGCAAACAGTTGTTAGGACCAAACCTCTGTGAAAGGACTGTCCCCACACCAGTGTCAGATGCATCAACCTCTATAATGAATTGCTGAGAGGGATTAGGCTGTCAGAGTACAAGATGTGAATAGCTGTTTCAGTTGGACGAAGGCAGACTCTGCCTCAGGGGTCCAGCTAAACTGCTTAGAAGGACAGGTAAGTTTCATCAGAGGTGCCATCATATGACTAAAGTTCTTGATAAACCTTCTATAGAAGTTTGCAAACCCCAAGAATCTCTGTAGCTGTTTTTGGCTTTCAGGTTGAGGCCACTCTGCCACACCATGAACCTTCTCGGGATCTGTCTTCACTTGCCCTTTTTCAATAACAAAGCCCAAGAAACTGACCTTGCTAGAGTGGAAATCATATTTCTCTGGTCTGACATAGAGTTTGTTTTCTAGGAGTCTCTGGAGTACTCATCGAACATGTATCCGTTGTTCTTGTAAGTCCTTGGAAAAAATTAGAATGTCATCTAGATACACAAAAACAAAATGGTTAAGAAGATCACAAAGCACATCATTGATAAGGGCATGAAAGACAGTGGGTGCATTTGTTAGACCAAAAGGCATTACTAAGTATTCAAAATGCCCCAGTGGAATGTTGGAAGCAGTCCTCCACTCATGTTCTTCCTTAATACGTACCAGGTGGTATGCGTTTTGCAGGTCCAATTTTCTGAACACTGTGGCTGAATCTATGAGAGGTAAGGGGTACTTGTTCTTAATCGTAATGTTGTTCAGGCCTCTGTAGTCAATGCAGGGTCTGAGTATCATCTTTTTTATCCACAAAAAAGAAACCTGCCCTCACAGGTGAAGTGAATAGTTGAATTATTCCTGAGGCTAGTGATTCATGAATATAGGCCCCCATGGCCTCTTGCTCAGGTTTGGAGAGGTTATAGAGATGGCTGGAAGGTAGGGGTGCACCAGGCAGGACATCAATAGCACAACCGTAGGGTCTGTGGGGAGGTAGGGAAAGTCCCTTACTTTTACTGAACACGTCCCCTGGATCAAGATAGATGTCAGGCATGGAAGAGAGATCAGGCTTGCTCCTGGCTTAGACATGTTAGTATCTACAGGTGACAGAGCAGACTGAAGACAGTGGGCATGGTAAAATGAACTCCACCCAGAAACCTTTCCTCTAGACCAATCTATGACAGGGTTGTGCTTTACTAGCCATGGATGGCCTAGAATCAGAGGGGTAGTAGGAGCTGGAATGACAAAGAACTGTGCTTCTTCCTTGTGATTGGCTGACAAAACAATGGTGATGGGTTATCTGATGTGGGTTACTGTAACCCTGCTTTACATAGCCCTCATTAAATAAAAACCTGTTAATAAAAACAGTCAAATAAATGCATTTTCAGTAATAAATAGGTCAACATGGATAAAGAAAAAAAACATTAGCAGTTCTATAGTTCATGATCAAATATTTCATTTTGGTTTAAAAAGATGTTAAAATGTTAAAAACTTGTACATTCCTGACGTTATTTCATTTTTTTGAATGGCTAAAATGTGTGGTTAGACTCTTATTTGGAAAGGGCGCGTTGTAGCGTGACTCATGTGACTTCCCGCAGCCAACCGGGTTGCTTACTCTTTTTCCGCTGTGAACGAGGGTTATGCGGGCAGTCCTTGCGGAGCTGCCGCTAAAAAGATAGAAAAATACATTAAAACGATTGAAGAGTCTATTTAAAACTGTTTTTGTACTCTGAACAAGTCATTCTTGTTTTTCCAACCTGTCCTTGCTTTGGTGACGTTTTGGTATATTGCTGAACGGGACTTGGTGAGTTCAAAAACTGTATTTTATTTCGTGTAAACAATGTTTTGTGGAAATGTATTAATGATTTCATTGAAATGGGAAGCCAAGGTAGCGTACTTATGTTGTTTTATGTTAGAATAGTGAAAACAAATGCTGAATTGATGCTTAATTGATCCACGGGCGGGTAGTTCAAAGCCCTGTGATGCCGCTGCTTCCGGCCGCCATTACTGCAGGCACCAATTTATTAGTCACGATTAAGCTGAAAAACTGACTTTTCTTTGTTTAAAGTTACCTACTGTAATATTTCAATGGTTTATACATATTATTTTGTTATGTTAGGTCATTAACGTTGGGACCAGGGAATTCTGAGGTTTTGTCGGAGTTGGAAGCCCTCTGCAAGATCCCACATGTCGAGCCTCCCAGGGAACCCTTGAACTAGGTAGGATTTATCCATACCTCGCTGCAAAATAGCAGTGGACACTCAGAACCACAGGATTAACCATTCGGGACAATCAAATGATTAACAGTGAAAGGGAATAGAGACATTAATTTTTTTATAGACGTTTATTCAGTCTTTTGCTGAATTATTTTTGATTTTTGTATACAGTACTTTATCGTTTTTATTTTTGTCAGCCAAGCAATTTAATGCTGTAATGGTATTAATTGAAATATATATATTTTGTTTGGTTTAAACAACAAAACAAGAAATGGTTGAAACTTAAGAGAATTTAACTGACCCTGAACTAAGTCTTGAAACTAAAGAACTAAACTTGGTTTAACGTAACAGTGAGTTAATTCAAATTGATTGATTTTGATTGATAAATTGAACAATAAAACTTGAACTTAAACTAAACACTAACCTAGGTTGAAAATAATACCCTTTTTAAAACAAGTAATAGGTTTAAAGCTAAAAAGGGATTGATAGACAAAATCACTCGAACAAAAAATGAAAAAAAAAAAAGTTTATTCAAGTGGTATTGAACCTTTAATGTCCATTGTATGTCAACTGTCTTTTCTGTCTTCAATTAAAAAATAATAAGCTGGCAATTTAAACTTATTTACTGGTCTGTGGTCATTAACACACTTACACCATTCACTGTTCCAGTAGTTGAACCTAACACTGGTCTAGTAGACTGTAACTACTCCAGAAGTGTTACATTACCTGTGCTAGGGGCCTCCCATCAAGGGCTAATGCCATCATGGCTTCTCCAGTGGTTCCAATGGTTTTTTGTTATTTTGTTCTAGTTCTTTTGAAGTAAAAATGCATTTAGACTATGTGTCACTGGGAAGAAAAAAAAAGAATGTACAACTGGTTCCAGTCTCAAAACTGTAGTACTGTAGTTGTGGCTCAAACCAGGCTGGAACAATGGCAATAAATATTACAATGTTGTGCTTCTGTTTTTCTTTATTTCCAATGTTTTTAATCATGCAACTTAACATTTTTATTTGGTATGAAGTGACTGATAAAAAAATGTTTCAAAATGTGCATTCATTACATTTTTTGGGTGATAGTTGTGTGCATGTGTCATTGTATTAATGGGAATGTGCACAGTTTTCAGTCCAGCTCTCCCATTCTGTCAGACTTTAAGACAAGCTTGGACAAAGAGTGTTGTTTCAATGAAAATGTAGCCGTGGAGAGGACACAGGTCTCTCAATGGAATGACTTACATCCTTCTCTCACTCATTTACGCTCTCTGACACACACACATACAGAAACACACACGCGCGCACACAAAAACTTTGAGAAACAACTCAAAAAATTAATTTCTGTATAGGTTAATCCATGTCCATATCACAGAGATTTTCTGTTTAAGATCAAAATTTTGTAGAAGAAGCATCAACAGTTAAATGTGTAAAACAAAAGCAAAAAGCTGGACATGGCTCATGAAAGAAATGTCTTCGGATGAAACAGAAATTACACACACATATAGTCTAATCATCTGCAAATAGCTTCAGGTCTATCACTTGGTCAAATGATCACTATTCATGGTCTTTGAACCTGTTCGTACATGCAAATATTGGATATAAATAATAAATGGTCAATTGCCCTGTAAAGGGTTAAAACTGTGGAGTCATTCACATTACATCAATCTTATGCTAAAAACTAGGGGTGTGATGAGGTCTTGTATAGTGAGATCTCACAATGTTAAAAAGAAAATATTTTGCATTGTGTGAAAAGCTGTAAGCTGTATTGCAAATCACCCTGTATCAGGAGCTTGGCAGTAGTTTGGGTATGCACTGGAAATAAAACGTACTGGAAGAGACGGGAAACAGTTACTCTCCAAGGCACAACTGCTGCCAGAAAATATGGAGTTGTGCTCATATTAGTTTTTTTTTGAGATCAACAATTTTTTATTGAGCAGATAAAGACAAGACTAAAGGTAAAACTGTATACAACTGAGAAAGTTAGCTCATGAAATTAAAATCAGGCAAAACGTAGCAGAAAAGCTGTCCTTTTTTCTTCAAAACATTTTACCATATCCTAGGCTGGGCACTACAGTTGCACATCATTGAAAAAATGTTTTACAGTAACTGCATTTTATTTATTTCTACACTCTGTATTGGTGGAGTAGGGTCTTTGCATTTCATACAAGAAAAAATGTTTTAATATTTTATTTTCATGTTGTGGAAAAGAGGTACATTTCAAAACCCAATTCTACTCCATGAACAGTTCATAGATTTGCAGTTATATTTTTTCCTCATAAATTTCCAGTCTTTTGAAGCCTGATAAATAAAAGGCTTTTTTGCCACGAGTCTTTCAACTTTGAAGTTGTAACCAAAAAAATACTGTCTCTTGTGAACACAATATGTATTGTATCATCATACTCTTATACAAAAACCCACACTTTTTGGTATTGTAGATATCACTCCTAAGATTTGCTTTATGTAAGTGTCAACTGCACAGGTTAATCAGTAAAGCCTGTATTTATAACCCCAGAAATCTTGGATTTAAAATTGGAAAAAGAGTGATTCTTCTGCAAATCCAAAAATTCAATCAAGACAATAGATACACTAAATATAACTTTGCTTTGTTGTACCCTGTATTCCTTCCAACAGCTTTGTTGGAAGGAATACAGGGTACAACAAATTCTTAAACTGTCTGCAACAGATGGCTATTGGATGTGCCAAAAAACAAAACAAACAAAACTTAGTATCCAGGGCAATTCCTGCTTTTAGATCTCACAGTCCTGCTCTATTCCAGTTTCATCTAATGCTTGCTTCTACAAGAATTTCATTTTCTGCTTTTCAATTTATTAGCAGCAGCACAGCATTTGTGTGTAGCTTTTGAATGGCCATAAGAACATACCTGTCAGGAAGTTATGTGTAGGATGCTGCCTCAGATCAGTGTTTGCTTCCAGAGGAAGCCTTTCCATGACTGTTCCTTCGTGCACACACCTGTATACTGTCCCCGTTCTCTGTATGCAGCTTGATATTTGGCACAGAGAAGATAGAAGACACTGTAGGGATAACAGAATGGATAACAGAAAATAAGAGGTGTGTAGAGTAAAAGAACATTTTAAAACGAGCTATTAAATGTAGAGTTCTTTATTTGAAAATCTATGGTTTAATAATCCTTTCAGAGGTTTGGAAAAGAAGCATTGTTAAGTGTATCCTTATGTGGCTACATGTAACATAGCCCATGTATTTTTTAAAGGGTCATTCCAGTAGTTTGTCACTCTTACAAAGTGTGCTTACACAATGTATCTCAAAGACAGACATTCCATAGTTAATATAAGTATAGTTAGTATAAATATATTTCAATATCCCATTGAAATCAACTCAGATACTTGTTCACTGCATCTCATGTAACAGTAATACCGACATGTTTTGGACAGTTTCAGCACATCTTACATCTATACTATGTAAATAACATCTATACTATATAATGTCTATCTTAAAGGCACAAACACATGCACACATCTATCTATCTATCTATCTAGATGGAGGCAACAACCCTCTAGAGTAGAGATTTTGAAATTTTCGGTATTTTATTGGAGAATATTAAAGGATCTCTATTAACTTTGTAACTTCTTTCTGTAATAACCATAGAATGTGGTTCAATTGAAGTTACCATATTTGGTAAAGTAAGGGTTAAGGTAAAGGGCTAAGGAAGTAATGCTGTTCATAGTAAAAATTAAAGGTTGTATAAAAGTCTGTATGAAACCTGTAGCTGTCTTCAGGCAGTGGAGGAGGAAGTAGGGGGAGGTATCAATCCCCCAGACATGCTTTCCTACAAAAAAGTAGAGCCTGTCAAATGGGTTTGGTGGGAGTGGTCCCACGACTAGTGACTATACCACCCAAGTGGATGAGAAAGGCTCTGACATGCCCCCAAGACAGTTTAGCCCGACTAAAGGATGATCTGCTGGCCGCCCTGTATGTTACCACTGTGGCCAGGAGGGGCACATTAAGTCAAACTGTCCTGCCAGACAGTTGAGGCAGGGTGGTAATTGTTGTCTCCCTGGGTCTGAGGGGCAGGTGGTAAGTAGGTTGCAAACTGCCTTAGTGACTATAGATGGGAAGGAGATCAGTACTCTTATTGACACTTGAAGTTCATAGACCTTAGTCCTAGTGGAAAGAAAAGAGTATGTCCCTGTCAAAAAGCTGACTGATGTGTGTGTAAATGGTGATGAGCATGTGTATCCAGCAGCCCAGGTTTACCCATGTTTACCTATGAAAGGCCTACCATCTCATTGTAGGAGTTATGTAGCGCTTTTGTTACCCAGTGGTCCTCGGACAAGATATTTTAATCTTACTGAAGCTGGTGCAGGCTCATAAACCAGTTAATCTGGTTATTACCAGATCCCAGGCAAAAGCCCAGACAGCAGACCCCAGAGTTCTTCATAAAGAGTTGGCCTTTTCAGACAGTGATATACCACCTTTTTCTGTCAAAGAAAATAAATGCTCTAGGCAGAAACACTGAGAAAAGACAGAGAAACTCATGTAGGATGGGGTGATGACAGCGCGCACAGATACAGCAGCCCAGTGCTCTTGGTTTTGTGAATGGAAGTGTATGTTATTAGTGTTGTTTCTTGTCCTGTCAGCTATTTGCCAAGTGAACTACATCTACAGCCAGCAGGACCTTCTTGGAATCAGAGTTTGCAGTGAGAGGAGTGTTACAATTGCGTTTCTTCATTCTTACAACATCCCTAAGTACATAGTGAGGAGTCCCTCCTCTCTGTTTATCATCACCACAGGCAGATGGTGGAGGTGACGCAGAAGAAGTGAGGCTGCAATACTGGTGTGCTAACGATGCTACGGAAGCAATCTGTTAAACCACTGCTTCCCAGCATTTTCTCACCAATGCTAGATCCCTCATCAACAAAATTAATGAGTTGAGACTACAGGTAGCAACATATAACATAATCAGGAACAGTTGTATCCTATTGATCACAGACTGCTATCCAGCTAACAGGCTACATTGCACAGTGTCATGATAGGACTAGTGACTTCAATCAGATCACAGGAGGGGCACTGTGTGTGTGTGTGTGTGTATATAAATAACGACTGGTGCACAAACACATTAACTGTAGACAGTCACTGCTCCCCAGACTTGGAGTATGTCTCTATTAAATGCAGAACCATATACTGTATCTCCCCAGAGAGTTTACTGTGGTCATGATCACTGCTGTCTATATAGATTCAGATGCTAATGGTAACTTGGCCATTGGACTTTCACATTGTAGTGTTAGCAGTCAACTGACCAGGCACCCTAATGCTGTACACATCATTGTTGGGAACTTTAACCATGTGGATTTAAAAAAAAAAAAGTACTTCCTAAATTCTATCAGCACATCAAGTGTGCCACCAGAGGAGCCACACCATTGGATAAAGTCCACAAAAACATCAAACAGAGCTAAAGGCCCAAATCACTACCACACCTGGGCCAGTCTGACCACACGTTTCTGTTTCTGATCCTGGCATACCCCCCACTCAGTAAAACTGCTCTCATCACCACAAAGACAGTTAAAACATGGCCAGATGGAGCCTCTCAGCAGTTGCAGAACTGCTTCAGCAGGACCAATTGGGTCATTTTTGAACATCCATACCTGGAGGTGACAGTGACAGCATTCTATGTTACATTAAGTACTGCATAGACATTGTCACTGTAGATAAACACATCTGGGTCTATCCCAACCAGAAGCCCTGGATGACTAAAAAGGCCCAGAGACTGTTGAAGGAGAGGAACACTACCTTTAGATCTGGTAGTGAGGCTCTCTACAGCACAGCCTGTGCCAATCTAAAGAGAGGCATCCGAAAGACCAAGTCAGACTACAGGAGGAAGATTGAGAACCACCTGAACAGCAACAACAGCAAACAGGTGTTCAACACATCATCAGCTATGGAGCTATGGGAGAGGACGCATCACTGGCAGAGAAGCTGAACCCCTACTTTGCCAGGTTTGAGGTGGAACAACAAGAGGCAGCAAGATCTCATTCAGAGAGCAACAATAGCCCCAGCAGCCCCATCTTCACAGTGGGGGAGCATGAGGTCAGGCACACTCTGCAGGCTGTCAGTCCACGGAAGGCAGCTGGAACTGACGGCATCTCAGGATGTGTGCTAAAGGACTGTCCAGATTAAGTGGCTGGGGTCTTCACAAGGATATTCAACCAGTCTCTTTCCCAGTCCATCATCCCACCCTGCCCAAAAAAATAGAACATCACCAGTCTCAGTGACTATACACCAGTAGCACTGACCCCAGTAGTGATAAAGTGCTTTTAGAAACTCATCAGGAACCACATCATGCCTTCCATCTCCCCCATGTTTGATCCACATCAGTTTGCCTACAGAGCTAATGGGTCTACAGAAGATACAGTGGCCACTGCTCTCTATGCTGTTCTGTCCCATCTGGAGCAGCGGGGCTGCTATGCATGACTACTTTTCATATACTTTAGCTCTGTTTTTAACAGCATTCTCCCTCAGACTGGTGACAAAACTGCTAGACATGGAAATCCACACTCCACCTGCTTCTGGATTAAGGACTTCCTGAGTAAATGCACACAGAGGGTTAGAGTGGGCCCTTACATGTCCACAGCCATCAGTCTCAGCACAGGCTCCCCTCAGGACTGTGTGCTGAGCCCCCTGCTCTGCACCCTCTACACCCATGATTGCACTCTTGCCCACCTCAGTAACACCATTGTTAAGTTTGCTGACAACACCACAGCAGTAGGGCTCACTCGAACTGTTTGAATGCTTGCCTTCAAACAGACATTTTAGATCCATAAAAACAAAAACAAGCAGACTAAGAAATAGTTTCTATCCTTCAGCCACCACCATGTTCAATACTGGTAAATTGACCATGTGCACCTAATTTTGTTGGTGGAATTGAAATGTAAGGTTTACATCTACAGCAAGTTTTAATTTTAACTTGACCAAGGGATGGGTGCAGTATGTTGTATGTCTGTGTGACTGTGTGAGTTTTAAGTTACTTTTATATGCCTATTTATTTATTTTTATCTTTTTAAGCATACTTATCTTCCTGAGCACCAAATTTCATTGTACAATGTTCATTGATGATAATGTATCTATCTAAAACCTCATGGGGACCCTTTGGAAAATAAAACTAGGTGAGAGCACTCAAGTGGGGGTAGGAGATTATGAGAGTGGAATTGAGGATTTCAAGCAGTTACAGGATGAAGATCCTACATTAAAAGAAGCCTGTAGTCACATTAGCAGCAAGGATGGCCTACCTACTGATGTTCCACCCATGTTGTTGGGTGAAAGTTTTTGTTGAGAGAGAGACTGTTGCACCACCAACTAGAGGGGAATTTGGCATAACAGTTAGTTGTTCCTGGGATGCTAAGAGGACAAATACTCTCCATTGGCCATAGCATCCCCTGGGCAGGACATCTCGCCACAGCTGAGATGCCCTGCCCAGGGGAGAATTCTTTTGAGAGAATTGCTGCCAGGTTTTATTGGCCAAGAATGTATAGGATGTGCAGGTCCTATAGTAGCTCACCAGCAAACATAAGGTCAGCCCATTTTCCCTTTAGCTTCTCCAAATCATTGACATTCCCTTTACAAGAATAGGGATGGATATAGTTGGGCCCCTTGAAAGAATACTGAGAGGGCACCATTACATAGTGATGGGTCTGACGGCACTGAAACCTCGGCGCATGTGCCGAGCAAAGAAGGCGAAACCCCGTGTCGGTGCGCG
>JAOWBL010003085.1:0-12727 GCA_028564865.1 Zenarchopterus dispar | reverse complement strand
GGACCTTCAGCACTCACTGGAGCGGTTCGCAGCCGAATGTGAAGCGGCTGGGATGGGAATCAGCACCTCTAAATCAGAGACCATGGTCCTCAGTCGGAAAAGGGTGGAGTGCCCTCTTCGGGTCGAGGATCAGGTGCTGCCCCAAGTGGAGGTGTTCAAGTATCTTGGGGTCTTGCTCACGAATGAGGGAAGGATGGAGCGGGAGATTGAGACAGAGCCCGCAGTGATGCGGGCTCTGTATTGGTCCGTCGTGGTGAAGAAAGAGCTGAGCCAAATAGCGAAGCTCTCAATTTACCAGTCGATCTACGTTCCTACCCTCACCTATGGTCACGAGCTGTGGGTCATGACCGAAAGAACAAGATCACGGATACAAGCGGCGGAAATGTGTTTCCTTTACAGGGTGGCCGGGGTCTCCCTTAGAGATAGGGTGAGAAGCTTGGTCCTTCGGGAGGGGCTCAGAGTAGAGCCGTGCTCCTCCGCATTCAGAGGAGCCAGATGAGGTGGTTTGGGCATCTGGTGAGGATGCCTCCTGGACACCTCCCTGGTGAGGTTTTCCGGGCATCTCCCACTGGGAGGAGACCCCGGGGAAGACCCAGGACACGTTGGAGCGACTATGTCTCTCGGCTGGCCTGGGAACGCCTCTGGATCCCCCAGATGAGCTGGACAAAGTGGCTGGGGAGAAGTAAGTCTGGGCTTCCTGGCTTAGGCTACCGCCCCCGCGACCCAAATACGGATAAGCGGAGGTAGATGGATGGATAATCTAAAAACGTCTTCGCACTCATTCAGCACCAACAATGATAAATGTTTTGGTAACAAATCAACAGAAACCTTAAAAGAGGAAATTTTTAGTTGGTACACCGTCCTGAAATCTCCTTCTCAAAACCCCCAGAAGCCTGCTGGGCTCAAAGTTGGGATAAAAAAGAGAAATCCTTCTTTACAAGTGCAAACTTTCTTAAATACAGCCCTGTGGTTTGCAGAAGTCCCACTCAAACTAAAACACTTGCATTTTACAAGAATAACCATTTATATCCTTGAAATCTCTTTATACTCCAGTCCTTCTCCTGGAGACGAGGATTTTTTTATGACATTATTTGGATTAGAATTAAAAAGTAGTTCTCCCATTCCTGAAAGATTAATGTCCAAGACATCAGCTTCAGAAAATTACAAAGTAGACTTGGGGGGATTTTCTCCTCTGTGTATAATAAGGCAGAGGGAAATGGTGATCATTAAACTTCTGTTTCGTGCTTGGACATCAGCAGCTCTGCAAATTCTCTGATAAAGAAGGTTGCTGGAAGGATGGAGCTTCTTAAGAAGCCTGAGAGTGAAAAACGAAAGACAAAAATCCTTTTTTGTAAAAAAGTGAATCTGTCTCTGACTTTTTCCCCCTTTTCCTTAAAAATATGTTTTTCTTCAGTGTTAAGTGAACTCAAACATGCAGGAGACTGGCTCAGACTAAACACCTGATCATCAGATATCAGTCCTCAACCACTGACCTCATATAATTGAGCCCAAGTGTTAAATGCTATGAAACACTGTCTTTATGCATAAAGATGTAGACACTGTGTTGCATAGTAATCCTGTGGTGACATATTGTATACTATGCATACTGGCTGTCTTTCATAAAATCTCCCCAAATCTGCGAGTAGATCTGCACATACATCATATTCATTCAGCACTCACTTCTGATTTAACGTGGATTTGATTGAAATGTGGCAGGACAGAATCTCTTCCTCTTCACCCTAAAATTTCACACCTGGTCTGGCTCTGATTGTAGGGTGTGGCTCTGCAATATAGGGGCAGGTATCTGTACTATCAGTGTGTCTCTGTCCCTGGCTGGAGCTGGTGTGGTAGGCTGCAGCCGCAGCGTGGCTTTGCTTATCCTTGTCCTTGGGTTGGGTCCTCTGTCCATTTGGAATTGCAAGCTGATTGCTGGCCCTGAAATTGGGCTTTGTGTGTGCAGGAATTCAGCCGCTTTGTGCTTGTGCTCTTGTAGCGGGGTGTAGGTGGTTGTGGTATCTATTGTAGTGAGGCGTGTTTTTGGCTTCACTACAATACAACTTTGGTGGTTATCATAATCTCTAGGTGGTGTTGTTGTGATGGTACCAGAAGTAGCATGAAAACCCTCCTTATGCCACAGCAAAAACATTCATGAATGCTGGTTGATCACAAGCTTAAACTTCAATCGTCTTTCAGAGGCTGGCCTATATGGAGGTGTAAAGGTGCAGGTCTATCTGAAGCATGTTAAAACAAAGATTCTAGACTAGCTGGTAGATGAGGGACTGTTATGCTTCTCAGTAGACTGCAGGTGGGACAGGAACCAGTGAGGTCAGTGATGAGTCTCTGTGTAACATCTAATAGGTGAAAAGAAAATGATTTGATTAAAAAAAATGCAAAAAGACATTTGTTCACGTGGACAAAACTCTGTCTACAACTGGAGAAGCTCTTCTTCAGGAACCAAACCTGATTTAAAACAGTTGCCTCTACAGGACACAGGGCAACAATAATCTGGTATTTTTATGTTATATTGTTTCATTGTTGGGATATAGAGCAGTCTGCTGCTGCTTGCATCCAATCACAACCTCCTCATGACATCGCTGGTGAGAGCTTGCTAATGAGTCAGTGGGGAGGGCGGGGGTTAGGGTCAGTCAACCCACTGTCTTAAAACACAATCTGAAAATTTAATCTGTGACATGATCGTTGCTTGTTTTTCAAACATGGTAGTCATATTAAAGTAGTTTAACCCTTTAATGTTGCACATATCTTGTTACAACAATTTCTAAGACCTGTGCACCACACTATAACTAAAGTTTTATACAGTTAAGAAAATGTAACCAATCCATTCATCATTTAGAAACCAATAAAGACAAAACTGAGGATGCTAATTTTCATTATATAAAAACACTTGAAATAAAAAGGGATTTTGTCAGACTTTAAAGGGCTAAAGCAGGGGTGTCCAAAGTCGGTCCTCAAGGGCCAGAGTCCTGCAGGTTTTAGATGTTTCCTGCTTCTTCACACCATGACACAAGTGGCTGTGTTGTTGACAGACTTGTTCAGACCTGGATAGAACTTGTTAATGACCATTAATTAGAATCAGGTATGTTGGAGCAGGGAAACATCTAAAACCTGCAGGATTCCAGCCCTCCAGGACAGACTTTAGACACCCGTGTTGTATACTGTGAAAACAGTGAAAGACAAATATTCATGTCAACTCTCACTTACACCAGTTCTGGTCAGAAGAAGTTTGGAACCACAAGCAATTTCAAAAATGTAGTAACACAATAAAATTCACAGTGAACAGTTTATGAACCAGTCTGTTCAACTCATGTCTCATGAACTTTTTTTTCCTCAATAACAGCCTTATTTTACTTCTCATTTCACTTTTTATTTTCTTCCTTTTCAGAGAAACAATGTGGATAGCTCGAGATTATGTAAATGTCAACTTTGCCTCCTTGATACTCGAGATGAACCGGAAGATGTTTTCCAAGCATCAAAAATGAACAAAAACTCACAGAAAATCATCTGAGTTGTTTAGTTGTTCTTTGTATCTTCTATTTCACATCTTAAACAGCAGCAAAAACAGATGGATCTCATGTATCCTCCATGTGCTCAGAAACAAGACGTTTTTGGGGAATAGAAATCATTGACAGACGGTCGGAGTGAGGTAGAAAACCCTCTGAAGGACAAGGCGTTCCTGTTTAGACGGCTTGAAGAACGCCCACGGCCAGGAGAGAAGCACTGGTGAATAATATGACGCCGCTTGACTCATTTTGAAACTTGTTCAATAGTCCAGTTCAGTTTCCATGGAAACCACTAAGAGACCACAGCAGACAAACCTGGAGAGGAACAACTCTGACCTGCTGATCTCCAAGGTCCAACTAATGTTCAAAAGAGAGAACACCCTGAAATGATTATAGTTTAACTATGAGGATATGATTACAATAAACATTCTAGTTCCTGGAAAATCTTAAAATGAACTAAATATTAACAAAAATGCATTGCTTAGAGCTCAAGAACATGAATAACTGTGACAATGATGAACTGCAGCAACATTCTGGAGAACGGTTTAAAATTCCTCCACAACCATGAGAGAGGGTGGTAAAGTCAGACAGAAAACCAGAACAGATTCCACTTTGAAGCCAGGGACATGATTCTTACATCTTTGCCTGGAATTAAAAACCTGAAACACATGCATATCTGAATGTTTTCTTTTCATCTGTTCGGTTGTTGTAATACACATCTGCATCAGAGCATCCATTCGGCTTCCTCCAGTGACTCTGATAAGTTAAAGTACCTCTGTGTAGTTTGGTGAAATTACCAGCCACCTAGCTAACGGCAGGCCATCCATCCATCCATTTTCTATACCTGCTGAATCCATTACTGGGTCACGGGGTCTGTTTAAAATGAACTTCATTAATATTCTTGTTTAATTGTAGAACACCAACTTAATCTAAATTAAGATTGTGAAGGGAATGTTTAAAATAAATACTTTAACAGCAGGATTATATTTACTAAACTCAGGTAGCTCACTGTTACAACAGGAATTCAAACTTGATCAATAAATGAAGCCTATTTCAGTCAGTATAAACAAACTACGGTAATCACTATTTTTGTCTTTCCCTACTGAGTTGATGCTTGCAAGTACTCATCTTTTAACTGCAGTGAGAAGAAAAGGGTAGCCTTGTCTGAAGATAACACATCCTTCTGAAGCTGAAGCAACTGTAACTTGTGGTAATAAAAAAATCCCATATCCTCATCCTCAGAGAGAACACCACTAAAGAGAGCCAGGTCTTTTAATCCACAAACTGTGGGGCTTTGGTTCCTCACAGTCCAGGTCAATCCTTGGAAGATCATCCCAAAGTCCTCTAAACATTTCTGAAGTCCTCTCATCTGAAATCTGAACCTTGAATGAAGCGCTGAAGATCAGTTACAAGTTACAGCGGGTTTTGTAGACCTTTTCTGCTCCACCTCACTTCTCTCTCCATTTTAGGTGTGAACTTCTTCCAGCACAAATGCCTGTCCAAAATGGATAAATCCTCCTGAAATAAATTCACAGATTAGATTTAAAGTCCATCCCAGAGCTCTGGTCTCTCAGCTCTTTAGCTTTAATGCTCCTCACAGGAGATCAAGTTGACAAAACTGACCTGCAGCTTCAAGATGAGAATTTAAAAAAAAATAATCACAAGGATTTGATTTTAGAAACCAATGTAATTTTTTTAAGAAGCTTATCAGCTTCAGTAACCACAGCAGATACCAGGAACAGCAAAAACCATTGAGACTGTGAAGATACTTGGACAAATGTGTACATTTGGAATAAATCAGAATCTCCAATGAAAGAGACTCAGAGGAAGTCTCAGAGAGCAGCAGCATCTCATTAGCATATTGTTGCTCAGATATTTGTGTATCATCATGCCACCAAAGCCATCACTCTCAACCAGACTAGAAAGTCATAAATCAGACAACAGAGGCTGAAATTACTTTTGAATGTTTAGAGAAGTCTTCCTAATCCTTCCTTACCCTCACCTGTAGTCACCAACTGTGTGGACACTGATAGAATAAGACTGTGGGTACAAGCAGCTGAAATGAGTTTCCTGGATTTACCCTTGGAGATGGGAGGAGAAGTAATGTCTTTGCTGCTCCACATGGAGAGGAGACAGTTGAGGTTCATACGGTTTTGATGTTCCCAGGACACCTGGAAGATCAGGACACCTGGAAAGAGGGAGGTCTGGACCTCTGTGATTAAACTGCTCCCTCCATGAACCATCTGGGTGGTAATCAATAATGTGTGGTGGTGCTTTGAGGAAAAGCTCCCAGTGGAAGGTATGACATTTTAGGAGGGTGTTGTAAGATGACGAGTTTAAATATTTTGGATGAACCTGTTCTTATTGAGCTGAATAAAGGATGAAACAAAGAAAAGAAAAAAATAATATGGCTAAAGACAAAACATGGCAGAATCTGAGGAACTGAATGGTCGACGGATCAATGATGAACTCTACTGAGGCTTTTTTTATCTTCATCTTTGCAAGACAATTTCCTGATGACTCTCACTAAATAAATGGAAGAAGAATAGGTCATGAAAATATCTCATGTGAAACTTCAGAGGGATTACTTCACTTCATAACAACCACTTCCGTGGATTAATCTGTCTTTGTTTTAATAAAAAGACATTCAAACCACAGTGAAGGTTGGGTCACTGAACCACTTCTTCCTTTATGATGGGAGCAGACAGAAATGACTGAATGAAGAGAAAGAGACTGAAAAAAACCCCAAAAGGACAAAAGCTTAAGAAGAACTTGACTTTTAATGTTACTTTGATAGGATAATTTGAAGTTATACAGATAACAGGTCTTCAGGATTCAACCAGGAATAAAGAAAGCTGCTGCTTGTTGCTTCATGAAACTTCAACTGTGAACCCTCACAGACCAACCCGGAGCAGGTCTTGTGGTACCATTAACAGCACAACACACATTATCTTTCAAACAAGAATTAGGCTCTGTTAGGTCTTCATTCACAGCTCAGAAATCAAGTTCACCAACAGTGCGAAGCAGCTGAAGCAACAGCTGACTATTTTGGTCAAGGAGTTCTTGCATTTTCTAAATTGACTTTTACTATTTTTAACAACTTTTTAAACTTTTTAAACCCCTTTTAGTGGCTTTTAGTGTTTAATTCCTCTATGGCACCACTCACCTCTCATCCTGGATGCTCCAATTGTTCCGCCTTGAATGCCAAAATCAAGGAGGCTCGATGGACCCACGTCTCAAGTTTCCAACATTTCCACTGTTTTCCCTCTTGTTGGAATCCCCAATTCACCACCTCCACTGGAACAGGTGTCTTCACCTCTGCCGCGGATCTCTCCTTGCCCGGGACAGGGGTTTCAGCAGAGCGGCGTTCACACTGGGGCAATGCCTCTTTCTCGGCTGACGGTCTCTTTGGTCTCCCACGCTTCAGACCATCTGTGTGGTGTCTGTGACAGCACCTGGGCTTGACTTGGAGCAAGACTGAAGGTGAACTCTACTCCATCTCAGAGTGCCTGGACTGTGGTTGGTAGTGGTCAGGGACAGCGGAAGTCCCCTCCAACTCCAGATTGCAGCATAAAACTAGAGAATAAGTTCAACATCCTCAATCTGCAGGATTTCCCTCCCCTGCCTGCAGTGGGTGAATCCCGGCCTCCTCGTTTATCTCCTCCGGCACCCTGTGGCCTCAGACAACCTCCAGCACAACCACCACAAAGACACGCAGGCTGTGTCAAGAGGCGCAGCACCACTCTGGAGTTCACGCCGGCACCCGGACGAAGAGGTACAGCTCCGGATCCACTCTCTGCCCACTGCTCATCCTCGCTGCAGCTGTCGCTGTCCACGACAGAGTGTCCAGACACGCAGGGAAACTATCATCTCCATCATCTCCACGCCCCTTGTTTGCCCCAACTACAGCTATAGTTGGGGACTCAGTTATTAGAAATGTGTGCTTTTTTAAAACTCTGACACCCACTGCTTTCCAGGTGCCACAGTTCTGGTAATCTTGGAGAAACTTCCAGAACATTTGTGCTCATTTCCATCCTCAATAAAGAGACTGATTTTACATGTGTATTTTAATAACATCTCTCGTGGACAATCTGAACTGACCAAAAAAAATTTTAAGGAACTTTTTATCTTTTTGAATGGCTGTGGTTTATCTGTTTTTACTTCTGGACTCCTCCCCTCACTGAACCATGGAGTGTGGCATTTTAGCAGCCTCAACATCTGGCTCCAGTCAGCCTGCATGGTGAACACGTTTGGTTCTATTGATAATTTTAACCTGTTCTCCTGAATAAGTTGGGCAGCCGTGTTTTAGCTGCCAACATTCGTTATGCTGTCCAGACCTTTACAACCACCTCTTTCACAAGGCTGCTGGTGTTCAGCTAAAGAAGCAGAGCAACTTTGTTCCAGCTTCCAACCTCCACCGCTGCCCCAATGACCAACACACCTGTAGCTGACTATAATCTTCCTCTTCCACGGTTCCACCAACCACCATGACCACCACTGCCTCCCCCTACTGTCCACGTCCAGCATCTGCCTCTACAAATACTCACCCCATCAGAACCCATATCACAAACAGAGCCTCTCAGACCAGGCAGGCTGCTCACCGGAGATCATTCCAGTGCTGCCTATGCCCCTTGGACCCAGCAGAATGCAATAACCAAGTAATTCTTAATTTGGCACTTCTGAATATCCAATCTCTGTCAAACAAAACTTTTATTATTAATGATCTGATTTTAGACAGAAAGATTGACTGTTTATTTTTAACAGAAACATGGTTGGGCACAGATGCACCAGCAGTTCTCACTGAGGCTTGTCCCCCAAATTTTAGCTCTATAGTTTCTGTTAGGAGGAGCAAAAAGGGTGGTGGTACAGCATCAATTTCTTGTACATCACTTGCTGCTAAGCAACTTTGATTTGACCAGTTTACCACCTTTGAATATCATTCCTTTGTTTTTAGCTGTCCTCCAATTTTATGTGTTACAATTTATAGACCACCTAAAAAGTGTCCAGCTTTTATTCAGGAATTTTCTGAATTTTTATCAATAATATACGCCGCCTACAATATGATTATCATATCTGGGGATTTTAACATACACACTGGTGTGCAGTTGGACTCCACATTTAGAGAGTTTATTAACCTATTGAATTCTATGGACTTTAACCAACATGTCATGCAGCCGACTCACAACCGAGGACACACTCTGGATCTTGTCATAAGCCATGGTATATCCACTAGTGTGTCCTCTGTTGTTAACTTGGCTTTATCCGATCACTTTTTTGTGTTTTTTAATGTCACTGGTTTTGTGGAAAGGGAGACCTCAGTGCAAACTGTGAGAAAACATTATCTAACACCAGAAGTGGCTGCAAATTTTACTGAAGTCTCTTCCAGTTATTTTACCTGCTTCCTGTGATTTTATCCTTGACAGTTTTAACAGAATACTTAAGTCAAGCATGGACAAGATGCTTGGTAGTCTTCTCCCAAGTCAATCCCACCACCTACTTTTTAGATCCGATTCCCACTCCGGTTTTAAAAACTGTATGAATTCTTTGAGGGCAAGCGTTTAAATACTATGAATTGCTCTCTTCAGACAGGTGTCTTTCCTTCTGCCCTTAAAACAGCAGTGGTGAGGCCCCTTCTGAAGAAAAGCCATCTGAATTCTGATATTTTCAACAACTATAAACCAGTATTCAACTCACCATTTTTAAGCAAAATGTTAGAGAAACTTGTTTTTATTCACGTGAATGATTTTTTAAAATCAAAAATTGTGTCTGTGAGAGATTTCAATCTGGCTTCAGGATGAACCACAGTAAAGAGGCAGCCTTATTAAAAATCATCAGTGATTTTAGGTGCAACCTGGACTCGCACAAGATTTTAGTCCTGGTTCTACTGGATCTAAGTGCAGCCTTTGATACAGTAGACCACCTAATCCTAAAAATAGACTTAGGTAACTTGTTGGCCTCTCTGGCACCACTCTTAACTGATTCAGATCCTACCTCACAGATAGAAGATTTCTGGTAAGTATGGATACATGTTCCTTGGGGACCCATAAAATCAAATGTGGTGTGCCCCAAGGCTCAATTCTAGCCCCAGTTCTTTAAAATTAATATATGCTTCCACTTGGGGATATTATTAGGAGACATGGCATTAACTTTCACAGCTATGCTGATGACACACAGATATACATCACCATGTCCCCTGAAGACACACAGGCCATTGATGACCTTTTTAATTGTATTTTAGATATTAAATCATGGATGGCAGAAAACTTTCTCCAACTCAATCAGAACAAAACTGAAGTTTTAGTTATTGGTCCGAAGGCCAAGAGAGAGAGGAACAGCTGTCAAAATTACATGCACTATCTTTAAAGACATGCGATCAAGTAAAGAACTTGGGTGTCATTCTTGACTCTGAGCTTAGTTTTATTCCACATGTTAAGAATGTGGTTATAACAGGTTTTTATCATCTGAAGAATATAGGCAGAGTCTGCTCAATTCTCTCTCGGGCCAACATAAAGATGCTGATGCATGTTTTTAACACAAGCCACATTGATTACTGTAATGACCTACTTTCTGGTCTTCCCAACAAAACCATTTCACATCTTCAGCTTCTTCAGAACTCATGTGTTGATGAGGTCTAGAAAGTGGGCTCACATTACCCCCATTAAAACATTAAAACATTGCATTGGCTCCCCGTGTCTTTTTAAGAGACTTCTTATGGTTTTTAAAAGTCTTAATGGTCTTGCGGCATCTCATCTTACTGATTTGCTTTCACCTTACGAACCCTCATGGACCCTCAGGCCCTTTGGCACTGGCCTTCTTAAAATTCCTGTTGTTAATACCAGAACCCATGGTGAGGCTGCCTTCCAATACTGCACCCCACGTTTATGGAACAGCCTGCTGGAGAACCTGAGAGCTGCAGAGACTGTTAATATTTTTAAAAGCAGACTCAAGACCTACCTTTTTAATCTGGCTTTTAAGTAATGTTTGTTTTACTCTTGTTTTAGAGTTCCCGTCTTCGATGTTCTTTTTAGCTGTTTTTTTTAAAAATCACATTTTATAGTCATTTATTGCAGATATCTGATTTATTTATTTGCCTTTTCCTATTATGATTTATTAAAAAGTCATTTTTATTTCTACCTTATATATATTTTTTATTTTTACCTTTATTTTTTCTATACTTTTTACTCCAGTGTTGTCTTGTTGGGAACCCTCTACATTGGAGGTGCTGTTGACTCCGGTTACCATGGCGATGGCCTGAAGTCCACTCATCCCTGGGTTGTGGCGGGGTCCATACATTCTCCCAAGATTGGTGGTGTTTGGTACGCTATCGCACCCGGGGGTGGGCTTTGGCCCCCATCATGCAGTCTGGCTTCGGGGTTTGACAGCTGCCACCTGATGCATATGGTTCCCTGTGATAGGGGGATAATGTTCCCTCACTGGTTCTTCTGTGCCCAATAATGTCTTACATGTTATTTTAATCTTTGTGTTTTATCAGTGACAGAGATCATGGTCGATCTGAGAGGGGGTTGGGGGTGGGGGGGTGGTTTTGTTTTTACTGTTAAAGCACTTTGTGTCAGAATCAAGAATTAAAATGTTAGTAAATTTTGTTAGATTAGACTGTCAAAGAAGACTGGCGGGCGACACTCACACTCTCTCAGACACCCACACACGTTAGGAAAACTAACAGCTGCTGCAAGATCAAAATGCATATGTGTGTGCATTTTGACTAATTCATGCTGACCCTAGTTGTGATTAGAGGAAACTGATCTTGATGAATATGTTCCCCTGAGCTGCATTTCTGTCAGCACAGACAAGAACACATCCAAATTTCCAGAACTGAGGAGTGTAGGGTGCTGATAACAGATGTGGCAGTCTTGTACACCTTCACTGCAAGGGTGAGTTAACAGTTTATTCATCTCCATGTTATCTGGATGACATCTCAGGACTAACATAAAAATTTGTTTAAATGCTTTTGGATTACAGAAACAGACCAAACAGCAAAGAAACAAAATATTTTGACCCCTGTTGCATGTGTATTACTGACATTTGCAGTCATGTACAAACGCTATCACCTGTTTTAATACCAAGTACTGCCTTACTGGTTTCATAGGATTTAAAAGCTGCAACTGGGTGCTCCAGTGTCACCAATCCCAGACTGTGCAATACTCAGAGAAATACAAAAATGCTGATCAAGAGTGAGGACATCTGTCTGAAAGACAAAGACTGACTGAAGCTGGGTCATGTGACAGGAAATGACCATAAACACCACAGCAGATCTACATCAGAATGATGTAAAATAAAATAAAGATTTTGGAATGACCTGCTCAAAGTGCAGACTTGAACCTCGTTGAGATGCTGTGATGGGACCTTAACCCTGGAGAACCCACAGGGTCAAATTTGACCACCATTTTTTGTTGATACCAAATGTAAAAAAAAGGGTTGTTGGGTTCTCCAGGGTTAAGAAAGCTGTATCTCTTGACCTCAGATGTGTGTGTGCAATTGTTTTTGAGCTGCAGTGTGTATGTGGTATTGATTAATAGCTGGCCCCACTATTAAAGCATGCTCAAGGGCACCGTTAATGGAGCAGAGATGGCAGTGGCCATTTTTCTGCCACCAGGTTGGACTTTCCTCCCGCCTCCTCCACATACAGTACAACCCACAGTACCCCATTCAGCAGCAGCTCAGAGCATATAAATTGTTTAAAGTATAGGTGTCTAGACTCTAGACCTTTACAGTGAAGGCCCTGGCTCCAGATTTATACTGCAGTAGCTGGCTGAAGACCCACAGCTGGTTAAAACAGACCAATGTCTTGACCAGATGAAACAAGCAGTTGGAGTTGTGTATAGGTTTTGACTGCATTAGATTAGACTGCACTATTATTATAAAAATGCTTCTTGTCTAACAGCAGATCTCCTAAAAATTATCTGAGCTTCAAACTTTTGAAACATGGATTCATTAAGACCCTGCTGAAGTAAATAAGTCTGGATCTTTTCATCATAAATAATTTTAGGCCAATTTCTAATCTTCCCTTTATTACAGAAATAATTGAGAAACAACTTATGTGTAAAGTTCATCTTAGATTTCAGTTTGGCTTTAGACAAATTGGACACACACACGTGTGTGTGTGTGTGTGTGTATATATATATATATATATATATATATATATATATATATATATGTGTATGTGTGTGTGTGTGTGTGTGTGTGTGTGT
>JAOWBL010003084.1:0-12730 GCA_028564865.1 Zenarchopterus dispar | reverse complement strand
TTTTTGATCAACTCCTCGTGGGTCATTGACTATTTTCTACTTTTTCTATTTCCAAGTGTTTCACTCACTCCTTCATTCGTTTAACCTTACAGTTTCAGCTGTTTAACCATAGCTCTTAGCTTTTTAAAGCATTTATCTGTTGCTTGTCAGTGGAACAATCGTCCCTTTTGACCACAAGATTAAAGAACAAGTTTAATTTCTTTCACATCTGCAAAAGCATCTTTTGAGAACCACCTTAAAACCATTGGTTTTAAGGTTCTCCAGCATTTTGGTTTCTTGCTCCACAGAAGCGCTCTGTTGGGAAAAGCTCTTCGCATTGATGTGGATAGAAGTGACTCCAGTGGGAAGCCGTACGAGATACCCCCTGATAATCCATTCCTGGGAGACCCAGAAGCCCGACCGGAGGTGTTTGCATACGGGGTCCGGAACATGTGGCGATGCTCCGTGGACCGAGGGGACCCGGTGAACCGCCACGGCAGGGGCCGGATATTCTGTGGAGACGTTGGTCAAAATCGCTACGAGGAGATTGACATTATTGTGAAGGGAGGAAACTACGGATGGAGGGCGAAAGAGGGCTTTGAGTGCTACGACATCAAACTGTGCCAGAACTCCTCCCTGAGTGAGTATTTTCTGTTCATGTCTCCCCTAATGATTAAAATCAACAGCTATTTTCAGATACTGTCACCACCTGCTATTTCTGGCATAACGGCTTTCCATGTGCTTCCGATTTCAGTTTAATCCAGTGTGTCTTTCTCTGCCACAACAGATGACATCCTCCCTATATTTGCATATAGTCATCATGTTGGGAAGTCGGTGACAGGGGGATATGTGTACAGAGGATGTGAATCACCCAATCTGAACGGATTGTACATTTTTGGAGACTTCATGAGTGGGTAAGACTGTGTTAAGCTGTGCCAAAATAAAAAAAATAAAAAAAATCTGTCAGCTTTTCAGCAGGGAAAAAAATCAGACTTGTGTCCTTGGGTTGTTTAATCAGCTGGTTTGCATTTTTGAATGTTCCTTGAAAACCTGCGCAAGTTTCACTGAGGTCTGATCACTCGAGACCCGAGCTCACTGTGTTCTCATCTAAAATTTGAAGTGGATTCCAATGTTTGCAGTTCATAACAACATAAAGAATTACTGTCAACCTTTCAGTCGCATCATGGCATTGGAGGAGGATAAGGCACTGGGACAATGGAAAGAGAGGAGTATCTGCATGGGCGACACAAAGACCTGCTCTTTTCCTGGACTCATCAATCATCACCACAAATACATCATCTCTTTCGCTGAAGATGAAGCAGGTAACCTTTTTCACGGTCTCTCATTGTGCGGAGCAATGCCTTTCAGTAACGTCCCACTGTTTTTCAGGAGAGCTGTATTTTCTGGCCACTTCGTACCCCAGCGCCATGTCACCTTATGGAACGGTGTTTAAGTTCATGGACCCTTCAAGGTGTAGTATCAGACACAGGTGACATTAGTCCATCTCATGTCCCTGAAGTCCATCTTGTCTGCCACGATGCTATGTTTGTGTCTGTTTAAATTTATTTGATAAAACACCTTACCAACTGAGAATAGGACACCCATGTGAACCATTATAATGAAGGCTCTGGTTTTACTAGCTGTGAAATGACTAAACTACCAGCATGACTAGGAACTAAATGGTTACATGTGCAACTCCACATTATTATAAGTGGGTACAATTTAATACATTGATCCTTACGTCTAGTTGTACTTGTTTATTTGGAGACAGTGTGCACTCTAGATGTTTATGTTTTTTTTTCCTTTTCAGCTACATTTCAGTTGAAAATGTGAATACAAGAACAATTTAGTGCAAATAAGCAGGTGACAGAAAATAAAGCAATGGTGCCAAAGGGTGACTGAGTGTTCCTCAATGAGATGTAGGAAAGGAGTAGCACATCTATCCCTCTACAGTGGCTTAGTTGCAGAAGGTGCCACATCTGGCAGGAGTCTTTCTGTGTAGAGTTTGCATGTTCTCCCCGTTTGTGTGGGTTTCCTCCCGCAGTCCGAAAAACATGCAAGTTTGTGTGTGTCTCCCCATGGTTGCGACAGAAAGGGGATCCAGTGTAAAACTGGGCCACAGCGATGTGGGCGACTATGATCTGCTGTGGAGACCCCTCCAAGAGCGATTCAGCTGAAATGGTTGATGATGAGCGCGTTATCTCTTTAAACCAGGGGTCTCCAACCTCGGCCCTCGAGGGCTGCTGTCCTGCACGTTTCAGATGTATCGTCATCAGTTTGTCATCAAGGTCTGCAAAAGTCTGCTAATGACACAGTCATTTGTATCAGGGTGGGATGAAGCAAGGAAACAACTAAAACATGCAGAATTCAAGTTTAAGTGTTCAAGGCATCTGAAGGGATTTTGTTGAGCAATACATACAAAACCATGTTCATAAACAAAAAAGAAACCTTATGCTGGCCTTGTGCAGAGGAGGTATTGATGGAGGCATCTGGGATAGATCATCATATCATGGAAATGTGTAATGTGGTCAGACAAATATGAATTTGAAAGACCTGGCTGCTGTGTCCTCTGGACTAAAAAGGACCATCAGTCTGTTAACAATAAAATAAAATAAAATAAAATAAAATCTCAGGTTTATACTGTCCAGAAAAAAAATATCTATTTTCTGTCAGTTGTTGACATTTTCCACATCATCCTAGCTGTGTCTGTTTTGGAGTGTTATGATAATTATTGTTGATCTAAAAAGGTTGATATTGTTTTCAACTTATAACTCTTCATTGTTGATTCAGAGACATCTCAGTTTGAAATCATAACAACGTACATGAGCTCCACTGGGGTCTTTCGCTTGTGTGTTCAAGAGAAACTTTAAAACCCTCAGTTGCAAACAGACTTTTGACCAGATGTTTTAGTAATGTGAAAAGAATCTCTGAAAGCACATTTTTGATTAATAAGTGCTTGTTTGAAAGGCTCAAAATGATCATGCTTTTGGGCAAGTTCTGACAAACGAACATCAGCCCAGTCACTCAAAAAAAAAAAAAAAAAAAAAAAAAATTGAAATAGACATTGTTAATACTGCTGCTGTTTGAAACATAACATTTATCTACAATGGGAGTCATGTAATTAAGTAATTATAGTATTCTTATTTTCCCACAGCTAAATACTTAAAGCCATACACGAGAAACTTAACCAAAACTAAACATTTTTTACTCCAGGTGATTTTTCTCAAGGAAATTTAGTACAGACATAGTTTCACATGTATTAAAAGTATCTTTGGGAACTCAGTTAAACAGCTTAGACCATGTCTCTTTTTTTTTTTTTTTTTTGTTTTGGTCATTTATTTCTTGTGTTAAAGAGACTGTTTCCTGAGTGACTTCCTTGTGCAGCCAGATGTTTCTATTTCCTGTCCAGTAACATTTCCACACATCAGGATTATGGGGTCCATTGATCCGTATAGAACAGCTTCAGTGCTGGGATATTAATGAATTTCTTGAAGAGAAATACTAATTTCAGGCCCTTCCACAAAATTAAAGTCACTCTTTGTAGCAAGACCCCTTCTGACCACATGGGGGCATAGAGGTTTGCTGTGTTGATAAGACAGCCACTGACAAATCTGCGCTAAGTTGGGTCTGGCCGGCACATCTTGTGATATGTCTTTGTTCCACTTGACCTCCACTTTGATGACACACGAGCTTTCTTTTGATGCGCTGCCATCATGTGGTCAGATGTGGTATTGCTACATAGAGTAGCTTTAAATTCTTGACTTTGAACTTTCCAGAATATCAAAAAATTTCTCTTCAGTTCGTCATTGTTGCTGACCAGTCATTCTGGCACTGAGGCAACAAAAAATACCCCAAACACTACTCCGGGTATATTTACACACTGTGGTCTCTCATTGTTATACGTACAATACTGGATCTTTTTTTCACTTAACAGCTAAGCAAATATTTGTTTATGTTTTTTTAGATGGGAGGTTTTATTTACACATAGAAAGTAGTCATTTTAAATTTAAAGTGTCAAACATCACTGGTTACTTATCGTTATTTAAACACAAAGTAAATGTAAATTTATACAAAATGTTTGAGAAATTAAAAATAGCTCTGTTATTAGCCCATCTTATAACCTTCTTTAACTGTTCACCTTTTCCAGGAGAGCTCCTCCAGGGAAATGCAAGCAGAAGCCACTCCCTGTCAAAGTGAGGGGGAAAAAGTTCCCCTTTATACCCAGAGAAGGTAAGTATGTGCACACTCTTTGTGTCACATGTCAGGCGCCTCTTTCATTTATCATTCATAGTTATTTTTATGATGTGCACATACCAGACTTGGCTTGTTGTGAAACATGACTCCAATGTTTTTCATTGCCTTACACTAAATATAAAGCACCCTATGTTAGATAAAATGATGTTGAAGATTTATAAAAACACTGGTTCTTGGTAACTGATGGACAGAATGCCAAGGACCGTGCTTTCGGGTGCATCCTGTAACTTTACACACCTGACACATCTGGTGCCCCAGTAGGTTCTCCTGGCTGGGGGAACCCACATTCCTCCAGCCAGGTCCTGGGGGTACAGACCCGGCAACCAGATGACCCAAGTGACTGGCTTTGGGTTGGGGCCCCAGTAACCCTTATCCATGTGAGGGATATTGGGGTTATTGATCTCCCATCCCCATATGGATCCTTCCCTGAGGACTCATTCATAGCTCCTGGAAACATCTGGGAACACAAATCCCTCCAAGAACAAAACCACTTTTCCTCATGAATACATACTGCCAAACTGGATAATCACACTGAGGTTATATATAAAGCTATGAAAAGCACTTTCCCGTTTTACATCAAACACATTTAAAAATAGAATAAGACAGGCATCTCAAACATTTGGGTCCAATTTTAGTCCCAATTTTTCATTTCAGTTTTACTAGAATACAACATTTGTGGCTACAGAGCTGTGAAAATGTGCACTTACTGACATCTGTGCCTTTCCAGTAACTCTTCTGAACGCAGATGAAAAACCTACACGACCACCACCGAGGAAACTCAAACTGGCTACCAAAGCGCCGGCAACGAGCAGCCGGATCAAACCTACGACGACCGCAGCCAGAGAGACGACGGTGACCGGAGCAGCCAAGCCGAAAAGAAAACCACCAACCAAGGAGGCGAAGCAGAAAAACAAACCAAAGCCATGGAAGAAAAATAAAATGCTGAACAAGATACATGAGACTGCAAAAATGAAGAAAAATGCTGTGAATGTGAAATCCAAGACACAGACCAAGAAGACAGGCGCAATTAAACCTGTTAGAGTCTCAGTGAAAGCGAAAACAAATCACACTGCCTCGGGGAGTTCAAACACTAAAACTGCTCCCAAAGGCCTGAAAGACAACAAAATAAACACAAAGAGGAGTAATCCCCAGAAGAAAGGTGTAGCAAAACCGACTGGAGTCAAGCCAATCAAACCTGAATCAGAACATCCCACCTTCTCCAACAAAACGAAGACAAAACTGAATGTGAAAAGCAACAAATACAAAAAACAACTTAGGACAAAAGCCACTAAACAAGAGATGTCAGAGCACAAGGCTGAGTCACCCATCTGATCATTTCTGTTTGAGATCTAGTCAAAGTTGACTGACAGCTCTCAAAGGATTTGATTCAGATTCTAAAATGAGCTTTTTCACTTTTTGCCAACTTAGAGCTGGCAGATTGAGCTCGCTCATTTTCGTCCAGCTCCGTTTTTATTCTAACTTCGTGCACATTGTTGCTTTGAATTTTCTGTAAAAGCATAAATATGCTGTTGAGCTTTTCGGCAACTTTTAGCTACACCAAAAAAAGCAACTACGTGCCTCCCCAAAAACCTTGCGCTCCTGGTTTATGGTACACAACATGCATCTGTTGCTTATGCTTATAATTACAGTTTTCTTTACATTTTATTTTGGACTATCGTAAAGTCATTGGTTACTGCCAAGTCTGTATTTATCCATCCATCCATCTATTCTCTATACCCGCTTCCATCTTGCTCTGTATTTAGCACATATCAAATAGGCCCGGAGTCAAAATAGGCAGCAAACAGGAAAAACGTCTAACTACACAGAAGCTCGGTGCTGTTAAATTACTCTAATTTTACAGTTCATGCAAGTGTTAAAAATAAACATTAAAAATGTCTGTGTTTCTCTGACGGTCCCTGTAATTAAACTCCACAAAAACTGATCACATCTGCAACCGCAGCGGCTGCGGCTCGTATAATGACAGCTGCGAATGAAAGGCATCCTGACTTCCACGTGCTGTGGTGCACGCTGAGGTTGCGTAAAATCTCAAAAATGCAGCATTTTATCTGCTGCCAATCTCCATGTTTTCGATTTTACACTTCCAGGAGAGAGGCTGAAGTGACGTTATTAATTCTTGTGCACTGATAGTGGTATCAGTCAAAAACATAGTAAACTCTGGACACCTCCAGATTACATAAGATAGCAGATCATGACAGGAATGACAGACATACCACCTTAACTACGGCGGGGAAAATTTCCCTCTTTGATGTTTATGTCTCCTCACCTGGTTTACTGCTTTTTTTGTGGCTCCACTCAGAGTGTGTGTAAGGAGTTATTTCAGCTGCTTCTTGTCTTTGAATAAAAGCTTACCGAGAACTTCTTGTGGGGTAAATGAAAGCATTGAATTTGCTTTTTCTTATGGAAGAATGGGGAATATCTTAAACTGATCTGTTTGATGACACATAAGTTTGAATCCAGATAACTTTTTGAATAGTAGATTTAGACTTTTTTTTTTACTCAAAGTTAAGGCCATTTTTGTTTCTTAATCCAATTATTTAACAAAAAAAGAAAGAGAAAAAAAGCAGATGGTGTGTTTGACTGTCTTTCATGATGTCAGAAAATCATTGAACTTATTAAAACATTTGAAATGCTTTGGTCATTGGTCCTAACAGACTAAACGCTGAGGAGACACTTTCTCCATTCATTCCAGTTTATGAGGAAAGTATCGACAGGTTTCATCCTTTAAATTTATAACTGAACTGCAGTTCAATTAGAGACTATTCACAAAGCAACAAAAATGCTAATCTTTTAATAAATGCTCTGATGGATCAAAGAATTTTGTCCACGATTACATTCAGATGACAAATTCAACACCCGGAGCTGATCGTGTTTGTGTCTCATTTATCAGCCTGCTTTAATTCTGCTTAGGTTTGAAATCTCAGGCTCACGAGGTCTGATTGAGAAAATAAATCCATAAAAAGCTTGAAACTTATGAAACAGAAGAAGTCAAAAAGTGGGTTACATTTGTCTCTGGGAGTACCAGCATTCAGGCACGATTTGGTGTCAGCAGGTTGTGTTAAATAAGCGATTAAAAAACGACGTGCATTGTTTGTCTGCGATACTATTGCAGCTCAGCTCAGCTTTGTAGTCAGTAGCTCACATTGTATTAAAGCAATTTTTTTAAAAATCCTGCAGTGACATCTGTGTGTTTCATTCAGCTGCTCATTTAGTGTCTCTAAATGAGGAAGTACGGGATCCGAAAGGAGTGTCTGTTGAGCGCTTCCTCCTCTTTTATTTGACCCGTGTGGGATAAGAGGAGCCCAAATCCTGCAGGTAGACCGGTGCAGGTTGGATCATGGATAGGTTAAAACACCAATAATGGCCAGGCCACTGAAGGACAGAGCTGTAAAGGTTTGACACTATAAAAGCTCTTCTCCTCCTCCACCAACTCAGAACTCAAAATCATAGTTGTGGGTCATTCACTTGTTGGGTGAGCACAGTTTTTTTGTTTCATTTTTCAGTGTTAAAAGTAGAAAAGTATCCCTCCCACTGAATACTTTTTATAATCATCATGGAAAGAGAAAAAAAAATTATTATATATGAAACCTGTCCAAGTATGTTTTTTTTTTTTCAAAAAATGTATTACTTTAAATATTTTGAACAAATGAACCTTTATCGCTCTTTTTCATATAGTTATTTCATCACTTAACATAAATTTGCATTGGGAAACACTTTTTACCTTTATTGTTTTTACAGATTAAAGAAATCAAAATGATAAGGTAGTAGTCACGAGAAACAAAACAAGAAAACAAACCCACCAGCTGAGATTATGGAGGAGGCAGTGTCCTTCCACTTGTGTCCACCGTCTATTCACCAGCCACACAGCGAGTTCATGCTTTGAGCTACATTACTCACATTTACACCTTACCCAGTGGGTGTTTGTAGCCACGGTGCTTATTGTTTTGGAGCTCATAGGATAGTCCTTTTCCATGTCAAAAACTAAAATGTAAGCCCAGGTTTTAAGGCATGACAAGGCAGTTTTATTGTATAGCACATTTCATACATAAAGGCAACTCAAAGACATTGACTTGAGAGAAAGTTGAAAAAGACAACATAAGAATGCAAATAAAATACATAACAAAATCCCCCAAATAAATTTGGATGAAAAAAGAAAAAAAAAAAAGAAGCCTAGAATAGATATGTAAAATCAGTGAAGTAAAATTAGACTAACAGTTTTCAGTTTAGCTTTAATAAATGTCCAGGGTTGGAGTGCACACCCCCCACTAGAGGGGGGTGAGGGACTGCTATCCTCCTTCACAGCCTTGACACTTCTCCTGGATCACTGCAACTCTCTCCTCTTTGGCATCACTCACAAATCCCTCCATACGCTTGAAATGGTTCAGAATTCAGCTGCCCACATCATCACCAGAACCTCCTCCATCCATCGCATCACCCCCGTCCTGCAGCAGCTCCACTGGCTTCCAGCCAACTCCCCCGACCCTTCATATTACCAGTCCCTCTACTACCTTCAGATCATCCTCCTCCACCCACGCGAGTGCCCGTCTCACCACCACGGGCTGCAGAGCTTTAAGCTGCTTTTCACCCTGGCTCTGGAGCTCACCATCATCTGAGCTCAGGAATATCAACTCTTTAAATCCACACTCAAAACCCGTCAGTTCAAGACACCTTTCTCTCCCTGACCACATTTGTATAGTCTCATTTTCTTTTTATATCTTGTATTTTATGGTATTATGCTTCTATTATGTTCTTGAATACTAGGAAGGTGCCAGTAAATAAAATGAATATATTAATCCTACTGTATCATGATTACAGTACAGTTTCTTCCATCCTGCTGAACTGGGTCCATGATGGTGCCTCCTTTAAATCTGATGTCCATCCAACTGGTTTTACTGTGGGAGGTCCTCCTCATATGACGGCCTGAACCATTAAAAGTGTATGGAGGGGTCGTCATTTATTGGGAAAATACACAACATTCAGATCATGTCTTGAAGTTCCTCTGAAACAAATGACACCAAAGGGATTTTGTGTTGTGTTTGTGTTGTGTGAGGTAATGACATCATCCCTCCTATGGGGCAATCTGCTCCTTTCCACCTCTGTTTTGACTTGCTTTCAAACTCAGTATGAATTGTGGCCTGTGCTGAAGAGCTGAGCAAGCAAAGTTTGCTGACGTTAATGATGGAGGATTACCTGAATTTCTTTGCAGTTTCCCTGCCAGGTCTGTCATCGTTTTAAGAAAGATCAACCACGTTTATGCTTCTTATACTCTTGCTGGATTAATGCAATAAAACAAAAGTAATCAGTGTTGTTCAGGCAAATGTTCACCATAAGATTTAAGTTCTGTATGCAAACTGAAATTTACACATCAGAAACTTCCAGTGTGCATCGCTATAGTTTTCAGAGGACATTATGGCTTTGTAGTTGTCAAAGTTTACAGATTAAATCAAATTTTCTCTATACAGCAATATTGCCAAAAGTATATATATACTGCAAACTAAACTATATATATATATATATGTATATATGTGTGTATGTGTGTGTGTGTGTGTGTGTGTGTGTGTGTGTCAAAGAGTGTACAGTGGCTCATGCTATAGATGGTGCTAGATAACTTAAGTTGTTTGGAAGTGAGATGTAAGAAGTCTTCATTACATAGTGATTTATATTCTCAACTCTTTATAGGAGCTGAAATTTTATATTGAAAGCTCGTGCACTGGAACCATGTAGATGTATAAGGTTATAACGTGTATTACGTTAGTACTGACATAACTACTCACTCCAACTGTTTCACCAACTTTTAACATTTTTATTTATTATTGAAATCACTACAAATATTGCTTGTGAGCCACTGGTGAAGTATAAGGGATCAAAGTTCGCTATGATGGACAACATTTTTCCTTTTTCCTTCCTCATCCTCTCAGTCTTGAGTCTTGTCACTTGTTGATGCATCTGCTGGTTTTTCCTATCGTGGATTACAAAAATAGAGCAGTATTTAAATCTTTTTTTATTTGTTTTATAAGCCACCCTAGCCTTTGTGATATGCTGCAGGTGGAGTTGGCTGCACTTGCAGCGAAAATCACCTGAAGGAACATAAATCTCCTTCCAAACTGAAGCTGTTGTCAACTGCATTACTGTAATTATACGTAATTATATTAAACATTTCAACAAACGCAATAAGGTGCTGGCTCCTTTGCGCCCCACCCCTCCCTTCCCGTCTACTCTCAAATTCCGACTCTTTCTGGATTTTCCTGTGTCAGCAGTAGCAGCGTGTCATGCAGCTTCTGATATCAAGTCCCTTATTCATATAAAGCCTTCAAGTCTGCTCAGGTATCTCTTTTGGAATCTCCTTTTCTTCAGCTTTTTTTCTTGAGCTGTTTTTCTGTAATGCC
Source organism: Zenarchopterus dispar (assembly GCA_028564865.1). Taxonomy (NCBI): domain Eukaryota; kingdom Metazoa; phylum Chordata; class Actinopteri; order Beloniformes; family Zenarchopteridae; genus Zenarchopterus; species Zenarchopterus dispar. The sequence goes on along the minus strand of JAOWBL010003084.1, from coordinate 2,093 downwards.
TTGAGTTTGAGTATATAGGTGAAGTTCTGAAAAATAAATGAATTTTATTTTTGATTGAATTTTATATTTTAAATGAAAGCTAGAATTACTGATACTCCAGACGTGTGCAGTCATTCCATATTGATCGTACTAAATTAAACAGCTTTAATCAGGGTATTACCTGTTTCCTTGACTGACTGACTTCCTTGTATTGCTTGTGAAGTTGTGTGTAAGCTGGGCCTGTACCATGACGTCCCAGAGCCCCCAAAGATAATAAAAATGTGAATTCAGGAATAAAAACTTGTAAATATTTCTGTGAGAATATTAATGACACTAAGTTTAGTACTTCAAACATACCTAGCATCTATTCAGACGAAAAGGTGCCATGTGGGAGAAAGTATTTTTCCAAACTGGAAATGAATGTTCTTGAGTGTGTGGTAAATATTTGGTGTACCATTGAAGAGCACCCTGATGTTCTGAAAATGGCTTTTAAGAGGTTCAATCCCACAGTGTGCTAAAAACAATCCTCAAAAACTGTGTTAATGATATAGTAGAGCCAGCAAACCACAGTAAAGATGACTTTGTTTCCAGTCTTGGGTATGTTTTTGACAGTTGAATAAGTCTGTATCACTCTGTGCTTTCATTTGCATTTACGCTTCATTCATAAAAAAATGACCTTGTCGTCTTCACAAACACTTTTGTCAGTATCAAATGTCCCCAACTGTTGCATAAGCCCAATAATGTTGTTACAGTGCACGGCAACATTTGCTGCAGAGCAGGAGCTGCAGAACAGTGTTGCTGCACTCAAAAGCACCCGGTCCGTCTTCTCTGAGTGGAAGAGCACGCCAGGAGATCCATCCCCACCGTGTGATGTTTCAAAATCCTGGAAAGATAGGGAAAATAAAAGAATCCATCTCATTTATAGACATCTGTGTTAATCCTAACAGTGACTGTTTTTTTGCAAACGTTCTTTGCATTTTTCATGATTTGACTTAAACACTGAAGAATAATCAGAAGATAAATCATTAACCTGAATGTTGTCCAGTGATCAGAAGGTAATATTTCTACAAGTGATCCTCCAGACTACTTTGTCATGATGTCACTGAGCTTGAATTCAGTAGCGCAAGGGAGACCCAGATGGTGAGGGGTCCACAGTTTTACATTACAAGACAGTGCTTTAACACATTGCTTCTTAATGACCCTTTTTGAAAAAGTGTGGGCATCCTTCCTAGAAATAAATGATTGTCCAAAATCGCCGACCCTACTATTGTAAACCAGCTAAGACAGTCGTACGAAACAAAATCATGCCATCCTCTGTTCATAAAAAGAAGAAAGTAAAAGAACTCAAACTAGAGCAAAAGAATGTAAAAAATTGAAACATTAAATACAAATTACCCAGCAGAAGAAATTCAGAAGAAACTAAGAAAATATTGATTCAATTGAACAACATAGGAAACAAACAAACAAAAAAAGAATTTCTAATTCATAAACTTACAACAAAATTTCACCAACAGCAGGCAAATATTTGGCTGCTCCTCCTTGAGCTGGCACCTTACTGTGGTGAAGGGGTTTATGTATTTGCATGTCTGGGGCTTTATGTCCCTGCTAGGGTCGCCCACGATAAACAGGTCCAAGATCAGACAAAGCACAACTCTCAAAAAGACCCCTTACCCTTGCCCATACTCAGTCTCAGAATCAAGAGGAGCAGTGTGGTTTTCATCCTGGCCGTGGAACGGTGGAGCAGCTCTACACCCTCAGCAGGGTCCTGGAGGGGGCATGGGAGGTTGCCCAACCAGTCTACATATGTTTTGGGGACTTGGAGAAGGCATTCGCCAGTATCCCTCAGGGACTTCCGTGGGGGGTTGTCCGGGAGTGTGGGGTGCCGAAATCCTTTATACGGGCTGTTGAGTCCGTCTCCATCCGGTGTGAGAGCTCAGTCCAGATTGTAGGCTGTGAGTAGGACTCGTTTTCCCTTTGTATGTATGTATGCATGCATGTACACACACACACACACACATATATATACAGATATATATAATGTATATGTATATAGATAGATAGATAGATAGATAGATAGATAGATAGATAGATAGATAGATAGATAGATAGATAGA
>JAOWBL010003083.1:0-12732 GCA_028564865.1 Zenarchopterus dispar | reverse complement strand
CAGCCCATTTCAGGTGAGAGCCAGGGGTACACCTGGACAGGTCGGAGCTACCACCTGTTGAGGTCAACCTGGTGGAAGCAAAAACTACTAATACCTCTGTGCTAAATGTTTTAACCACCAAGGTGACTATCTGGGCCAGACTCTGAGTCCTAACTTAAGACTTGAGAGATGGTCCAAGTTCGGTAGATTTAATATGACAAAACAGGTCAAACCATTCATCAGGAGCTTCGAGACTAAACTAAAAGATTTTCATAACATTCTGACCCTCATAACAAGATCTTGCACCTGTGCAGAAAAACAGTCCAAAGACAAAATATGAGTCTGCACGAACTGTACTCATGAGGTAGGTCATAGAGCGGCCAAGGCTAATATTTCCATCGCCCTGTGAAAACACCGCTGGAGAGTGGAGGTGTGGGAAAGTCGCTCACAAACATGGTTTCTCATGCCAAATACAGGGTTGCTTCCAACACTTCTAATATTATCTTATTGGTACATTTCCTCAGTTTAATCATTTCCTATATTCTGGTAATTTATGGGTGATTTACTATCGAAAAAAAATCCCATTTGAAGGCTCCAATGGTCTAGGTTTACAAACTTAGAAAAAAGTATAAGCTTCTTATGCCACCAAAAGAGGAGGAAAATTTTTTTTTAAAGTAATATTTTTATTAAATGAGTCCATAAAGTTAGTGTCTGCTTACAGATTACTGAGCGGGGGAATTTAAAGAAATTTAAGATCTGGGAACAGGTCTGAAAAAGGATGCAGGACTCTGCATATTTTAGCGTTCTGTATAATCTTAGAAACATCTTGTTTTTGTTAAATCATATTTTTCCAGTGTCACTCATGCAGAAAGTCTCTGGACCCACTTCTAACCTTATTTTCCACCCATTTAACCGAGCTACACAGCGAGCGAAAACACTGATGTCATTAAAAATGAATGTGTGGTCTCAGATGTCCGTGTACATAATGTGCTGACGAGGCGAATTTCTAATCTTTCTTTCCCAACAGCAGTCTTGTATGACCACCACAACTTTGATATACTTGTAAGACTTTTGCATCGAGGTAGAAATATATCCTGCTAGTGTGACAGGAAAAGGTGCTCATGTTAATGTTTAACTTGCTAACACTGACGTCAAGTATGTACCCCCTAAAACACTAACACAGTCCTTTACAAGAAGTTAAATATACTCCAATGATGCCCTCATATAACATGAGTCATTTAGGTTTGAGAGCCAAAAGAGGAAATAAAATTTCAGTTATAAACTGTAGTCATAATAATTGAGAATCACAGATGCTGAACTGCTGGGGGGGAAAAAATCTCAGCTCCCCAATCTGTAATCACAGAGCCCTCCAGGTTATAAAATGTTATTTCTTGGCCACAGTTCCTGTAATATGTGGCCTCAGGATCAGTAACTTACAAGTTAATAAGATGTGGCGATAACTAGGCAGATTTTAATCATGCAGAGCCTCAAGCTGAGGGATCTCCTGTTTACCGACAACACACGAGCTCCATGTGAGCAGCCATCACCGCAGCATGGGTTTGATTGAGTTTCATGTAATTATAATCTTGGTATTAATTGCTGTGGCGCTCTGCAAGCTCGTGTGGTTAAGTCCAATAAACCTGGAGACTACCCAGCAACAGATGGATGCCAAATGAAACGGATCAGAACAGAAAAGACGTTTCTTCAGTCTTATTCATTATACAAAAGAGTTAAGCATGTTGCCATGGCAATCTATCAAATAACACCTGATGTGATATACTTTAGTAAAAAGAAATAAAAAACAAATGAGTGTAAGGTGATGGCAGCTGCAGAGCATTTATAATGAAGTTGCTAAAAATTAAACAGCAGAGCTGTCAGAAAACTTATTCAGCAAAAGCAAAGACACAATATCATTAAAAATGAAAGGAAACATAAATTAATCAGTCGAAAGTTGCACTTTGCATAAAACTGCCCACACAAAAGATAACTTTCTAAGAGTGTAGAGTTAGACAATAGACATTGTGTTATGTTAATCGTAATAGAAGTAGAGTTGCACAACTAATAAGAAAATTAAAATGACAAATAAATAGAATTTTTGACCTCTCTAAAATGTTTGGACCTTTATTGAAACTTTCAGTAATTGTCCTCTTTCCATTCATATCACCATCAGTGATTTGTCAGCTTTATACCAGCTGTATTCAACATCAGTTTGAAGGTCACAGATTTTTTAAAAAAAGAGAGAGACAGACTTTCATTTTAGTTTGTGAACAAATCTCTTGTCTCTCAATAATTTGATTTAGGAGATCCCATCGCAGATTCCCCTGTTTTCCAGACTATAAGTCGCACCAGCTAAAAAATGCATAATGAAGAAAAAACATGTATAAGTCGCACTGGACTATAAGTCGCACTTTTTGGGACATCGTTGTCCGTGCTCTGATAGAGAGGCGGTTGCATTGCATGGAGGTCCTCCGGCAAAGTTATTTATATCCATCGCCACGGCAACGACCTGGGCGTGGAGACATAACTGCACCCTTGACAAACCTCTCCTGGCAGCGCGTTGATCAAGCAGCCAGTCGTGAACTTGTTCCTCTGGCTGTGGCCATTTAGCTTTTAGCCTATATTAGCTTTTTTTGTTTGTTTGTTTTCTTCATTGCAGTTACAAGAGTAATAGGAGTAGCAGATACTAGCACACAAGGCTAGAGCTCCCTCTGGCGGCTGGCAGTGTGAAAATAACCCTTCCATCCATTTTCTAGACCTGCTGGATCCGTGTCTGGGTTACGGGGATCTGCTGAAGCCAATCCTAGCCCATAGCAGGCGATAGGGAGGGGTACACCCTGGACAGGTCGCCAGTCCATCGCAGAACATGTGAAATTATATATTTTAATATATAAATAGGAACTGAGTATAAGTCGCAGGACCCAGCCAAACCACGAAAAAAGTGCGAGTTATTGTTAAAGTTTATTTTTCTAAATGTCAGATGATGTTCCTGACAGACGCAAACCAGGGGAAAGTGGACAACAGGGTTTAGTGACACCTGAGGACCTGATGGGGTTGGGGTTCAGTCTGTCAGCCTTCTGTTTGGAGGACAATTAACTCCACCCGTTACCCCAAGACCAGCGTTATATCTGCATGAAAATAACCCATTGTTGTCACCAATACCATACCAACTTTATTTATAAAGCACTTTAAAAACAAGCACAGCTGAAACCGAGAACTAAGAACTAAAAGGGATCATAAGAAACAAGAAACAGATTTTTAAAAAGAATAAAATAAAAGAACATAAGGACAATTTAAACTCAACTCCAATAAGACTGGTTAAAATGCCTGAAATTAAATAAGAAATCTAAGCCTCGCTGAGGTTAAAAACCAAAGAATAAAAATGAGTTTTCAGATGGGGTGATGTCAAATGTGCATGCCTATATTTTTGTAAGTTATGTATGCGTTGGTGAGGACTGCACAGATGGATAAAACGAGTGAGGATGTTGGACGACCAAAAGACAAACACCTTTCTCTTTATTTTTTTCTCTTTTCTCCCAGCCAGCCACCAGTGATGTTTTTGTTTCCAAACACATCGTGAAATCTGGAGTTTGAAGGGTTGGGCTGCCATTTATTTTCTTTCTTCTTTAATTACCAAGGGAGCTAAGTAATAGTCTTTTGGGTTTTTGTTTTGTTTTGTTTTTTTCAGGTTTGTCTGTTGTTTTGGCCTTGATCCACGCAGAAGCTTTAACTCCTTTTTTTTTTTTAACGAGCTTAATAAAATCTTATTTTTCTCTTGATAATGTCTCCTGGCTGCTCGAGAACCAGGGAAGACTCCTTTGTAACAACTTGACCAGGGTGAGACGTTGATGTATAAAGCTTCAAAACTTCACAAATGACATATTGTTTAAACTACAAGAACACAAACTCTGCACAGCCTGAATCCCAACAAAATACACGTAATTAATATTATTATTATAATTGAATAGTTTCTTGTTACAATAAACACTTGGAGTAGGCTACTTCCTTCATATCTTATTGTTTTTATTAGTATTAAATGAATAAATTTCTATGTTTATCAGCTCCTCTGCCTTTCCTGAGTTGTCCTCACGTCAAATTTCAAAGGTCAAAGTTTCAGTTGTTTTACATGGAGCTGAGAGTGAGATGCTTTTCATCCGTCCACTCCTCCGATGGTCACGCTTTTGTGTTTTCCCTCGGCCACGCTTGCAACCTTTTCTCCATCGCTAATTATGAGACGCTCAGAAAAGCAGCATCATCTCGGTTCCTGCCCTTGTTTTAGTTCCCACCCAGCTGTTTCCCCGCTGACTTTGTGTTCGGAGGCGTAATGAGCATCCCAACCTCACAGGGCTGCGTTACTCTTTTGGTCTCGTTAAATCCATATTAGGAAACAGATTCGGGCAACAAGCAGAGAGCCGAAGCTCAGTCGAGTCTGACTTCCTCGTGGAGCAGCAGCTAATGATCTCCCAACATTTCCACGAGGCTCCAAAGGCATCATCTTTCTCTTGGGCTTCAAGAAAAACATTCAACCATCTTTTTGAGATTTTTTTCTCCTCTGCAGCTCAGAAACTGAGCTAAACTTGCTTTGTGATCAATTTATTTATGAACAGCCATACATTTCTTCTGCTGGGTCGGCGGAGATGTTCCACAGACCTCCTGGACACCTTTGACATGTAGACCAAGAGTTTTAGAGAAACCTGGTAATCACTGGAGATAAAATCCCTGAATTGAAAGCTAATTTAAGCTAATGAAGTCTGAGATGATAAACTAAGACCCTGCGATGGACCGTCCAGGGCCTGCCTTTCACCAGGAGAGAGGTGGGATATGCTCCAGCAGACCCCTGAGATCCAAAATAGGAATAAGTGGGTTTGGATAATGGATGGATATTAAATCAAGTGATTTTTAAAAAAATTATTATTAGTTAGAAGCACAAATGAGAAAAAGTTGAGGTTTTCATAGAAAGTGTACAGCTTTTGTTAGCTTTCGTTACACCACACAGTCTCAGCATGAATCTCAGCTTGTCTCAGATATTTCTGTCACGGTTGGGATGTCCAGGACCCAAATCCAGGAAAGGAAATCAAAAGCAAAACAAAACTTAAGAGGCAGAACCAAGACCAAAAAAAAAAAAAAAAACCTAGGCTGGACACAGTTAGTACATCCAACAGACCAGGAAGAGCACAGACGGACCAGCAGGGAAGAGGAAGAGGAAGATGATATATGCAGTCAGATGACACATCAGGCTCAATGGGAGCAACCAGGAAAACGACACATGACCCCCTCCACATAAAAGATGAGAAGGTGGAACATTTCTGGGAGTTACAAGAGATCTGACATGGTCCCTCAACACCTCCCACCTGGTGAAGAAACCACAACAGGAGGGGTAACCGTTGGCAACAGCTGACATGATACAAAATCAGAGTCCATGACAGGATGAGTCTTGGAGGAGCAGAAGTTAGACTAGATTTGAAATTAGAGACAGCACCACATCAAAAACCAGATGAGGAAGAGAAACCTTCACCAGGGACGTTAAATTCGTAAATACGACTAAAAGTTTACAGTCCCGAAAAAAGTTGTCAACATCTCTGGGCTCAGAGGCATCATCATATATATATATATAAATATATATATTTATGTATATACATATATATATATTTGTCCTGTAAAGAACTTAAAGATAGTAAAAAGACACCAATCTTACGAAATACTTTGTGCGCCAATAAGAAAAAAATGTCTTGCTAAAGTTCATAAATCATTTAATATAGCCTTAATTTTATTGAAGCAAGAAACAGGATGTAGAGACGTTTGCTGTGAGGTTTTCTTCTCTCCAACCTGCAGCACAGTCGTGAATAATGCACGTTTTCGTTGTTACTGCAACTTTTACTGTTCCAGCTTTGCTTTCAGTAACATGATACGACTTAATCGGCATTTTTCTTTTAAAATGTTTAGTAGTGAATGTTTATTTTCTATTAAGCCATTTTGTTTAATAGAAACCTGCCTATGAAGTAAACATGTTCACCAGTTAGGACGTCTGCACATAGAATTTAATATTCACCAGAAACGAAAAATGAAAAAGACTTAGACATAAATTTTTTAGTCAAAGGTGCCATATGATCCCAGAAGGACGTCAAAAGACAACGAAGAAGTTGGTTGTGCACTTTTGACCCAACAAAAGAACGATGGAGAAAGAAAGTTTACGTTCTTTGCTCGTCTTTGGCTTCTCCTTCAAACATCTACTCTTACTTCTCCACATTCAGTTAAATTATAAAATAGACTAAAAAAAATTTACAAAATCTTGTCGTGGTCATTTCAGAACCCGTCCATCGTCTTGTCCAAAAGTCCAAAAGACAAATACCTTCAAAGTACTTAAACAGAAATTATATTAGACACTTTTTCACTGTGGCGTTACTTACTTTATCCTTTAATGCCTGAGAAATGAAATAAGAAGCTGTCAATCCTTTATTATTATTTGAAGTGTGTGTCAAATGTTGAAATTAAAAATGTCCCTAGTTTTGTCTTTAACCCTGGAGAAGGGTCAAATTTGACCACCATTTTTTTCCTGATACCCAATGTAAAAAAAAAAAAGGTTGTTGGGTTCTCCAGGGTTAATATTTTCAAAACAACACTTTTTTGTATCATTATGAAAACATTGGGTAATTTTTTTTCTTCTGTTTTTGATTATTAGTGGTTCAGATATCTCAGAAGTTCACGTATGACACATCCGGTATTATAAGGTTAAGGTCCCACCAGGACACTTCAGTTGAGTTGAGATTTTAAAACTTGTTTTTTTAATGAGCAGAAATTAGATTCAGTGTTTTAGATCATTTTCCTGTTGCACAAGGTCATTTCCAAGCTTTTGCTGTTGAACAGACGGTCTCACATTTGTTTCTATCTAGAATACGAAGAATCCCCACTCGTGTCCTGAAACTACAAAACAAACCCCAAACCATCACCCCTCCACCTCCGTGCTTGACAATAGGTATGGAGTGTTTGTGTTGGAATACTGTGTTTGGATTTAGCCAAACATAGTACAGGGCATTAAGGCCAGACAACTCCTCTTTGGACTCATCTGTCTACAGCAGGTCCTTGAGGTCCTGAAGGTTTTAGATGTTTCCCTGCTTCTAGTCTAACACACCTGATTCTAATTAAAGGTCATCATCACTAGATCATCAAGGTCTGCAGAAGTCTGTGAATGACAGTCGTTTGTATCCGGGTGTACTGGAGCAGAGAAACATCTAAAACTTGCAGGACACCACCCCTCGAGGACCAGGATTGTCCACCCCTGGTCTGCAGGATACTGATCCAGGCTCCAGAAGTGGTGTGGTTTGTTCAAATGCAGTTTTGCACATTTTAACTGCTTCTGTGTTCTCTTTATAGAGAAGAGGCTCTCTGTTGACCACCTTTCCATAAAAACTGTAATTTTTTTCTTCTACTGTTGCTGTCAGTGACATAAAACACCCCATGGGTGAGCGATTCTTTCAGAATTGCATGAGGTAAACTTGCAGGGACGTAAATTGTTAATCTTTCTGACTGTAAAACACCGAACTCCAGCATGTCTGGAAATATCTTTATAACCGTTTCCAGATTGATCTTCTGTAGGATCATTGCTTATGTTTTACCCTGTTGGCATTGTGTTAACACCTAAATGATCCAGACCAGCCAAAACGTCTTTTTTTAAAAGACATCTAACCATCATAAGTTGATGATTGGCACCAATTGGCTTCAACTTATCCTCTCACAGAAACAGTAAGGAGTACTTAGTATTTCCCAGATTATTTTATATTTCTTTAGTAAATACAACCACACTGAAGAAGCTGTATGCTGTTGCTGGTCTGAGGTTGCGTTTGAGTCATACTAAAATCCAATAATATCAAATAATTTTTGTTTTACATATAATTCTAAGATCAAACTTTTGCACGAACGTAAATTTCACTAGTCTAATCTATAAAGCTCCTGGTTTTCTTTTGGGATGACTTAGCTTTTTCCTTCAGCACGAGAAGACCTGAAAAACACGCACGTGCAAGTTGTTTCCGTAGTTCAACTTAAACCATTTAAACCCACATTTTTTAATCTTCCATACTCTTCTATTCAATGTGAATTCTGGATTTTTATAAACTTTTAACCAAATCTCAACACATCTTCAAGCTCATTTTATAGTCACAAAATCTAAGGTGAAAAAACAGTGTTAATTAAATATAATATCTGGTGCGGTGTATTTCCATATGCTATAGATACTTTATCAATACCTCCAATGGATCATGTTGAAAAGAAGCATGTTCTCCATCCCTCTGGTGAGGCAGAATATTTTAATAAAATAATCATTTAAATATCGTCTTTAAAATCCAATTATCTTTTCATTGTTCAGCTTCTAAAGCATATTTCCCTAACACATCTTTTTTTAAAAAAGAAAAAAAAAGCAACAAATCTTTTCCACAGCTTCTGAAATTCTTAATTTCATTCAACTGAATTTGACTCGGATGAAAATGTAATTAAAAAAAAAAACAAAATGTCATTTTATTGTTTTTCTTACAGCAGTTAGCAATAGTTTTAACAATAGCAAGCCAAAAATAAATACAAATTTAAATAATTCCAACATTTTTTCTTTTCCATTCAACGAGAGCAACTATAGCATTTTACGTTAATTGGACAAAATCCAACGGACGCGTTGGCTTCCTGTCTGAACGTTTTCCCGCGGGAATTAAATCACGTGGTCAGTTCATCGTCGTGTGTTTTTAGCTCAAATTTGCAGAATTCACACATTTTAGTCATTGTGAATTTAAAACCAACGCAGAAAGGAAGCCATTGCTGTGTAGTCGGACACGGCCCAGCAGAAGCAGTTAGGAGACAGTGTTGAACATGCGAGGAGATCATGATGGGAAATACTACAAGCAAAGTCCAGAAACATTCAAAAATCCAAACCGGAAATTAAAAACACCCCCAAAACAAACCCGTAGGTGGACTACTTAGAAAAATCTCACTTTAATTCTTGATTTACAGAGAAAAAAAATGTTCATTTAAAAAAAAAAGAAAAAAATTAAGGGTGCTGTGGCGTTTGAAAGCCACAGTTATTTTCCCTGACGGATGTGAAATCTCGAGGCAACTGAGGCAGCGTCGCCTTCCGTTAGCCCGCGCCGGACGACTCCATTTTCCAATTCCCCTCCAGCACGTCGCGCCGCTTAGAACTGGAGTCAAAATGCACGTGCGGGTCAACCCGCTGAACCCATTCCCTTTCGTCACTTCCTCTCGTCTTTCCACGCGGAGGCTTTGTGGGCTGTAGCGGTTGAGATGGAAGCGGATCCCAAATACTTGCACGCATAAACTCGCGACTTCAAAAAGAAAGATTTAAAAAAAAAAAAAAGAACGGACTCTCCTCTAGGTCCACTGTGGATTCAGTGCATTCATTCGTCAGTGATCCGTCTACGTCACTTCATTTCCCTTTGTGGCTGCGGTGCTCCCATGTGCTTTTGGCAGTTGTACGGAGGCCCGGCAGGGCCACGTAGTCGTCATTCTGGAAGCGCGAGTTCGGCGTCCTCTGTCGTTTCCTTTCGCCCTGCGTGGTGAAGAAGGCGTCCTGGAAACGCATGCTGGAGGCGGTCGACTGGAAGACAGAAAAAAAAACAAAAAACGCCGGAAGTCGCAGGTGAGCAACAAGAGGATGGACTACAAACAGCAGGGACCAGACGTTTACGGGACATGACATTTTTTTTAATCGCTTTGCATTTACGAACCACCGCAATGAAGTTGAAATAAAACAATCGAGGTGAGATCAAAGCCTAGACTTTCAGTTTTAATTTAAGAGCTTTTACTTTCATTTTAGGAACTACAGACATTTTAAGCAAAGTATTTGGAATATTGATTAAAAACAAGACAAATTTGATCTCTTTGGTATACTGTAAATTTTTGGATGTATTTTGATTTTTTTTGCATTTTTGTATTGTTTTTGAGCTGCTATGGCCAGTGAACTTCCCCACTGTGGGATCAATAAAGTTTGATCTAATCTGATCTAGACTTTCACAGAAAACAGTTGCAAAAAAAATAATTGAGTTTTGGATTCTCTGGTCAGATTAAACCAATATAAGACCGAGTTTCGTAAATTTACCACAAAAGCAACTCGAGACTTTTTGAAGCTGAAGAAACGCACTTTGTTGTGACGGGTCGAGCCCAGTCGCCCGATCTCAAGTTGGAGTTAAAAACCCAAGAAAGCAACTCAAAACATGGTGATGTCCATTCAGGAGGATTTACATCCGCATATCAAAATATACTGTTATACTTACAATTTAGTTACTTTGCCCAAACATGGTTGAAGCTCTTAAAAATGGAGCTAATTCGATTAAAATGATTTTTAAATGTGTAAATGTGAAAGCTCTTAAAAAGAAGCTGAAATTCAACACTTTGATTTCTTTGAAACTCATTGTGGTGGCGAGTAAAAGTAAAACTCGTACAGTCGGGTCCAGAACATCTAATACTTACAAGCCTGCGCTTCACCTTTTTAGGCAGGTCTTCATCTAGAGTGTAGACGTCTTCTCTTTTTGCCAGCACCTGAGATCCGTCCTCAAACTCCACCTGAGGTGACGTGAAAAACATTCGGCCGTTACAGAGGTGGGTTTGGGCGTGGAGGACCAAGGTTCAATCTCCTGGAATCAACAAAGGTTGGGGGCCACTGTGGGCCCCTGAGCAAGGCCCTTAACCTCCAACTGCTCCTGCTCCAGCCCACAGCTCCTAGTATAACTAGTGATGGTTTGAGTGTGTTTCGTAAGAGATGTACTGACAATAATAAAGATTATCTTATCTTATTCTTCCAGCTTCGGACTGCACATTTCACAAGGATGCTGGAGGGATCGTTTTCTTATTGGGTCGCTATGACGTTCCTGTCCTAAACTTTCTGTTTAACACAACTCAGATGACAAAAGATGGCGGAGTAAAATGAATCCTAATTACAGTCAATTATTTATTTAAAGCAAAACAAAAAAAAAAGCTTCCAGTTTTGATCAGGACCTGGACAAAGAGAAAGTCCTTAACTGATGCATCACGAGGTTGCATAACAAAAAGTTTCCTTTTCTCATGCTGGAATTCGTATTATCCCATCAGGACCAAGGATCCATCACAGACCACAAAGATGTTTCATCATTTTAAATCAAAGTGTAGACTTAATATTTGACATCGGTTTCTACTTAGAAAAGTTGACGTTTCTGAAGAAGAACAGAGAGAAACCGTGTTGAATGGAGAGACCTCGACAAAGAAAAATTCTCATTCAGCCTTTTAAAGAAATATCTGACCCATGTTGGACTAAGTGTGTGCGTCACAGACGCATTTATGCATAACTAATAGTTGACACCCTGCTAAACTAAATAAAGCTTTAAGTGCAAGCCCCAAGACTCTCGGCTCGCTGAAAAATTCAGTGACTTTGAATAATGCAGATTGTCACCTCCTACTCATCCTTCTCCTCCTGCTGCTCTCGCCGTCCTCGACGCTTCTTACGAGGCGATTTCTTTCAGGTATCTGCGAAACACCTTTTTCTTCCCACATATCTGTCTTTTCAATCTCCTCTTTAGCAACTGCAACTTCGATGCTTCCCTCCGTCTCCATCCCTCTCTCTTTCTCTCTGTGCTTCTCCAGACATGGACCAGAGGGACCCTGACAACCTCAGATGAGTCACGACAGCGCTGATGCTGAGGGAGTTCAACAAGTCTACTTCTGAGCCACTTTCCCTGCATGGTTACTCAGCATTCAGGGGAAAGAGCTGCAAAAACTGGGTCACTTGTCCAAGCTACCGCCACCACACATTCACATAGACGCAAAACAGCAAGTTGTGTGTGTTTGTGTGTACCTGGTACATGTAGGAGACGCTGGATCCCAGGTATTTAGCACCGTAGAACAGCCCATCGGGCCACTTCACTTGAACGGTCTCCCCAACTTCTGGAGGACCCTCGTTCACACAATCTCGACTCTGGAAATACAAGATCGCCCAAGTGAGATATAAACAAACACCAGCATCCAAATGTTTTCAAAATAAAGGTTTAGAAATGAGGCAAATCTCGAGGTGAAAACTAGGTTTTCTCAGTTTCAGAACTGCTGTAAAAGCATCAGATATTATAATTTTTGGACTTTAATTGACTTGACTTCATCTCTGATATGTTTTGAACTGAACATAGATATTCCAGTGTCACACTTTTGCTTTTTTTTTTTTTTTTTTTTTGGTGGGTGTAAAATCGTTATGAAAGAAAATTTTCAATATTACATCAAGCTACAGCTACTTTTGCAACGCATGGGTCAGCTTGCATTACTGAGCAAAGTTTAAAACAAAACACAAAACTCCACCCTAAAATCAAAACTTAGAACCGCAGCATATATATTATTCATTAAGGGGGTAAATAATATTGATGGACATGTTTTTCCATATTAGAACAGTATGGCTGATATTTTTTGTCCTGTATTTTGATAACTCAGAAAACAAATCTGGATCCATACACATAAACCCTACCTAAATATTCATATGCGTCTCAACAGGAAATCCAGTCATTTCGATGGTAATCCCTGGATTTTCAGACAGGTGTGAGGATCTCCACCTTCTGTTTGGGGGACTCAGAATCAAGTGGCGTGAAGAATTTACATCACTTCTGTGCCAGATTTTCACCATTTCCCCGGTGAATATATATATATATATATTTATATATATATATATATATATATATATATATATATATATATATATATATATATATAATCTATATATATATATATATATATATATAATATATATAT
>JAOWBL010003082.1:0-12732 GCA_028564865.1 Zenarchopterus dispar | reverse complement strand
TTCCATGTTTTACCTGCACCGTTACATCAGAGCAGTTTCCTAGTCTGTAAACCTGTTTACTGGCAATGGCAATAAAGCGATTCTGATTCTGATTCTTATTCTTATCCAGGACTGCTGATTGCCATCAGGTGTGAGGGCTGCAGTGGCCATGCCCAGGTAGAGGGATCACTCGGAACACAGAAGGGGAGGGGAGACAAACAGCAGGAGGAGCAGAATACTTGCAGCACATGACACACTCACAGTTACTCCTGGTTTCCCCCAGGGTTCTGTCCTGGGAACCTTTACTTTTCATCATTTACTAACTTCCACTTGGTTTGATTTTTCATAAGCATCTTTTTCATTTCCATTGCTGTGCGAATGAAATCCAACTCTTCATCCCCACCAAACCCAATTCAACCCTTCCAACATCATCTCCTATTGACTGCCTGGCTGAAATAAAATGTTGGTTCACATCCAATTTCCTTGAATTAAACAGTGCTAAAAGTGACATCTTACTTATGGTAGCAAGTCCATCTGAAACAAATCCCACAGTTTTACTAAACCCATTAATAATTCAAGTATATCTCCCTCCCCTGAGGTTAAGAGTCTGGGTGTCATCTTCAACTCATATCTTCAAGGACACCCAGACTCTTGCATAACCCCTTCATACATCATGGATCTTCTCCACATCTCCACAGCTCCATACCTATCTGTACCTATCTTCAGATCCTCACTTCAGAACTGTGGGTAGTAAAGAACACAGGAATAGAAGCAAACAAGTAAGAAAAGAAAACCAAAACATGTACAGGCACTTCTAATAAAAAAAAAACAAACAAAAAATAAAAATAATTTTAAAAATAACATGAAAAATGTGCCAGAGCTGTAACAAGAGCTAGTGGAGCTCAGGAGGGCCCACTACTCCAGGCTCCTGGACCAGTTGGTTTGCTTGACCTGCTAGTGATCATGACCTACCTAGGCCAACAAACAGTTTGACAGATTGTGGGTCCTAGCAGATGTTGTTTCTGTAACAAGAATTAAAGTGATGATGTTTGACAAATGAGATCAGAATAAATGTAAGATTTCGTTAGTCAGCATCACAAGTTAGCACAAGCTAAGCCACCCAAGTTAAAATAGCTAACTGGCAGAGTATGAGGAATAAGAGGCTTCAAAAGCATTCACTCTTCAAAGACCTATAGGTGAAATTTCAGCGTGTTTGTCCACTTCTTTTTACACAGTCTGAAGACACTGATACAACTTCAGACCATCACACAACCTGGGTTGTGGACTTGCAGTGTTGACAAAAGTTTCCAAGGTAACCTCTGTCCATGCGGTTAGGCTGCTGATGCATGCTAGTTCTTAATGTAGCGTTGTCTGAGGATCAGAGATCACAGGTGCCCATCTTTAGACTCTCTTCCTCTTTGAGACATGGAAATTCCTCCACATTTCAGAAATAGTTTATTGATAGCTCTGTAGGAGGAGAAAAGTCCCTAAAAGAAAACATACTATCCTATCCAGCAGCACCTTATGGACTCCATCTGGACTAAAAGTGGACTGCTTGGTTAGAGAGCAGACTGGGAATTGAAATGTCCAAATTCCATGTATCCTGTTTGAATTAATTTTTTTAGGCCCTAAGTGGGAACCTTTGTGTCTCAAATATCTGGGGCCCATGAGGCATATGAGTGAACTAAATAGATGAAGGAAGGGGGTGTGGATTGTGAGGATCCCACAGAGTTTTAATAACACGATTCACTTCAAAAAATCAATAGTTGGGCCCACCTAAAAACCAGGTAGATCACACTCAGAGCCCATGAAAACACATTCGACCACGTTGGACCATCATGATACTTGAGGACAAACCCATTTTGGAGTCTATTTTTAGCTCAAATGGGACCAACAAATAAGTGTTGTGTGGCATATATTAAAGAAATAAAGGTCCAAGGAAATGGAAAAATCAGTATTCTTTTTTGCAACACCTTTTTCTGATTTGATATTGGATATGATGTTGCTTTAAATGGACTTGATAAATGGGCTCCTGGCTATGTCTTTGTCTTCTTCAGCATGATTTATGGTTTGAAACAGCAACTATAACATAGCCTACACAAAGGACGCAGATCAAAGTGGGTGTTTGTACTTGCCTATAAGACACTAGGTGGTGGTGTGGGTTCTTTTCTGCAGTACTGCAGGTAACATTGATGAACTTGCTTTAATTTACTTCTTTTATGTAACTC
The DNA here is from genome assembly GCA_028564865.1 of Zenarchopterus dispar. NCBI lineage: Eukaryota > Metazoa > Chordata > Actinopteri > Beloniformes > Zenarchopteridae > Zenarchopterus > Zenarchopterus dispar. The sequence goes on along the minus strand of JAOWBL010003082.1, from coordinate 10,525 downwards.
AAACATGACAACAGAGCACATGAAGTTGATCTGACCCTAGTTGGAGCAGACAAATACTGAACTTCAGTCACTTTTATATCTTCCATCTGGCTTGAATGTGAAAAAAAGAAGAAGCAGGAGAAGAAATATAGAAAAACAATAATCACTACGCTACCAATGGGCTAATCACAGTTGTTGTCTGCGTAGATCCAATGCGTGGCAACATTTGTAGTGTAGACTTCCCCTCTACAATGGTTCAACATTGAAACATAAACTGCATTTATTGTTATTAATTTTGATCAGGAATCAAGACATTTAACAGTTGATGTTGATGAGGTTCTAGTGCCACTGATAGTACAGTGAGAAGAACCTGATAATCATACAGGAATTAAATTATCTCTGTTCTACAACATCCTGCAGCATAATCATTTCTATCAGGAATCACTGCATTTCCAACAAGGTCAGCAGGCACGTTTCACCAGCTGGATCTCACAGAACATAAACCTGTCCTGAAGCTCACTCTTAGCTTTGGTTGGATTATCCTCCTGGCGGCCACCAGGTCACACACATGTTGGCCTTCTGTTAGTTACTGTTGTTGACCAAGACAGTGTTATTTACAGTTTTACTGTGGTGACTGTCTATGTGACAATCTTGTCCCAGGATGATTTAGACAAACTCTGGACACAAACAGACCACCTTTCAGTAAATGAGAATTCAAATGGAACTTAGCCTTTTGAAGTCTAACATATGAAATAATTCACAAGAAATCTATTTTATTTTAATTGTGTGTCATATAATAAAATTAAAAACAACCTTCATTTATTCTTGATCAGTTTGTAAATTTTAGTTTGTATATCGTTATGAATACATTGGGTAATTTTGTCTATTTTATCGTATAAATATTCATTTAATTTTATAAAGATGGTGTGGGGTCTCAAAAATCAGTTGATCAAATATTACATCTAGCAGCATAGGGTGAATATACTATTGAGGGATGTGTAGAAAATTAAAAATAGATCTGGTTGGTCGACACAGTTATCATTGGATGAGCTGTTTCCATTAGTAATTTGCAAAACCTTGTTTTTGAGTGAACTCTGTTCTTCAAACATGTAGGCAGAGAGGAGAATTTCAAGGTTCAAGATAGTGATGGTGAGTTTTTCCCCCACTGTCCTTAATAACCATTATTATTATTATTCAATAATAATAATATTATTATTATTGCTGTTGTTAGTATTAATTTTTTGTCTGTATATGGTTAGGGTTATGTGTGCGTAGGTAGGTATTTATATAAGGTATATGTATATATGTTGGCATGTTTGTATATATATTTAAGTGCATGCATAGCTTTTTATACCATTGTACTAACCATGAATTGTAATATAGTATACACCACACAATATAAATTGATTAAATCAAAACACCTTGGATAGCGTTGATGCTGTAATGTGCTAAACAAATAAAAAGTTTTGTTTAGCACATTAAACCCACGAGCTGTGGGTAGTGACAGAAAGAACGAGATCATGTATACAAGTAGCAGAAATGAGTTTCCTCTATAGGGTGTCTGGACTCTCCCTTAGAGACGGCGTGAGAATCATTGTCATCCAGGAGGAGCTCAGAGTAGAGCCACCGCTCCTTGGCATCAAGAGGAGCCAGATGAGGTGAACCAGGCATCTGCTGAGAACACCTCCTGGTGAGGTTTTCTGGGTATGTCCCACTGGGAGGAGACCCCAGAGAAGACCTAGGACATATTGAAGGGACCGTGTCTCTCAGCTGGCCTGGGAATGCCTTGGGATCCCCATTGACGAACTGGATGAAGTGGCTGGGGAGAGAGAAGTCTGGGCCTCTCTGCTTAGGCTACTGCCCCTGCAGCATAACAATGGAAAAGCAGGATGGATGGATGGATGGATGGATGGATGGATGGATGGATGGATGGATGGATGGATATATGCAGAAGTGTAGTCTAGTAGTAACACATACAGGGGAAAAAAATTCTGCATCAGTCTGACATTGGATTATTTCCTTTTTATTTATTATCAGAGCATGAACAATGTTTTAATTTGAAAAATGACAATTCTCTCTGTTACATCCATCTATTACTCACTCTTGACTCACTCTTGACACATGTCAAGATGCTTCTCTTGGTCGTGTGAAGCAAGACCATCAGTTAATAATAAACTCACAAGCTAGCAAAATGAGTAAAAAACAAGTATCTTTGGAAAGTTTCTTTGTGCAGGGTAAAAGAGCCAGCCAGGAAACAGAAGAGCTTTCGACTTCAAAGAAAAAGAAAGCTGCATTTAACAAACAATACCAGGAGTCCTACTTGAAATATGTTTTTATTGTGACAGCTTGTTCCCACGCACCAAGCCTGCTCTGCATAATATGCAGTGACCAGCTCTCTAATGAGGCAGTGGAGCTTTCAAAACTGCTCCGCCACTTGGAGACCAAATATTCTGCATTAAATTAAATTCTGCCGGTAAAGTTGCATACACAGTGAATTTATTTATTATTATATTTAAAAAATATAAGTTTTTATGCTGATCGTATAATTTTATTTTGTTTTATTTATCCACCACACCTTAAAGGCTGGTCCAGGAAAATATTGTCTGACATTAAATCGGTCCATGGCGCAGGCAAAGGTTGGGGACCGCTGATTTAAAATTCAAGTGACCGAGTGGGGTCATATATGACCCCGGGCATAAATTTTTGTACACCATTTCTCTAATTTTTATTGGAAAGGTTTCCTACCAGGAATTTGTCAATCTATTTGTCCTACATTTGTTCATAGAATTTTGGCAGGATCGGCTGATCCATGTGGAAAGTACAGTCAAAACTTGAAGATCTATGAGATTTTTGACATTATAGCTTCAGATGGTTATGTAATTTGCCAACTATAATCATTATATTTTACTGTTTTGCTGGGAAGCATGACCAACAGACCTAGAATAGCCAGATTTACAGTTGCACAAGCATTGAGATAGATTCTGGATGCCCAGAGTGAGGATGAGAATAGGGTCAATGGGGTCACAAATGACCCCACTTGGTCATATTAGTCGCTGAAACAGTTTGGTCACTTGAGGGTTAAAGGACAAATCCAGATAAATGGAAACCTCAAAGGCTCATCACAGTTGTGGTAGATGCCAGTGTAATGTCATTCAGACTTACTAAATGACTAGACAGTCTATTCTGAAGAACTCAGGTCCAAAGACGACAACCCTTAGTCTGATCTGTGATCAGTCCAGGATCATCCAGGTACTAATGTCATTAAGACATATAATGTAGTCCAGCTGTCTCAGTGTTCTCGCCTGACTTTGTGTACAGGTATAGGTTATCTGCATAGAAACACAGCCTATAATAAAAGCTAATGGAAGCATAGAGTGAAAAGTATTAGTCCAAGTCCAGAATCATGTGGAACACCATCTCTGCTATATGAGGAAGACACCTTGTTCACATGACCAGACTGGAATCTATTAGATGAATATGACTTAAACCAGGCTAATATGGTTCTTTTAGTACTAATTACAAGTTCAAACCTCTGTAAAAAAAAAAAAATAATAATAATAATAATGTTGTGATCAACTCTGTCAAATGAAGCACTATGATCTAACAGCACTAGTATCCTTTTGGCATGTGATTCCGGTGACTGTGTTGTGTTGGTTCTGCTTGACCTAATGCTGCCTTTGACATGAGGGACCACAAGATTTTAATATCACATTTAAATCACCTAGTGGGCATTTGTGGCACAGCACTTGATTGGTTTAGGCCATATCTGGCTGATAGGTTCTTCTGTGTCAGTATTTTAGGCTGAGAATCATCCTGCGGCGGCCTGTCATGTAGATTCATGCAGGGCTCAATTCTTGGACCACTGCTTTTTTCCTTATACTTGTTGCCTCTACGGTCTGTCCTTAGATGGCATAAAATTGCATTCCACTGCTATGCTGATGACTGTCAAATTTACTGGCCATTTGTAATGGAAACCTGTTAAAACAGCTTTTTCCTGAGTCTTCTTTATATACCCCTTCTTTATATGCCCCTTCCTTTTCTCCTTTCAGGTGCTAAAACAGCTCAGTCACTGAGCTGTTGTCCCTCTCTGCTCTGGCTATCCTGCTTCCCCTATCTCTTTCAAATGTTAAGATGCCCCCTTATTCCCCTTCCTTTCCTCCTTTCAGGTGCTGGAAGCTCACCACTGAGCTTTCTCCTCCTACTTCCCTTTTCATGTCATGTGATAAAAAACTTTGGTGTTTCTTTATCTGACAGACTCGACTGACCAGCTTACCATGCTTTACAGTCGACTCTCGTTGCAACTAAAATAAAGTACTAAACTTGGAGCTCACTGTGATTGTGTTTTTGGTAAAGAACCTCTCTGCACAATTGCTAAAATTGCCAGTGCACCTTAAAGCAGAAAGATGGCTTCTCAGTTAAAGTACTCTTAGATTGTTTGAGGATATCAAAGCTTGGTTGGCCCTGACTTTTTTACATTTTAATGAAAACAGAGGTGATATAGTGTTTGGACCAAGTGGCCCTTGTGAGTCCATCTCTGCTGATTTGGGATCCCTAAAAACATATTTTAATCTGATTATTATCAATCTTGGTTTTAAAATGGACAGTGATTTTAAATTTTATGGCCAAATTAGAGCTGTTGTAAAGTTCTGCTTTTATAATTTAAGACAACTGACACAGGTGAACTGGCAACCTGTCCACGGTGTACCCCTGCCTTTTGCCTGCAATGGGCTGGGATTGGCTCCAGCAGACCCCTGTGACCCAGTAATGGAGTCAGTGGGTATAGAAAATGGATGGATGGATGACACAGGTGAAATTGTTTCTTTCCAGGCAGCATTTTGAAGCATTGATCCATGTGTTTATTTCGTCCCACTTAGACTGCTGTAATGAACCTTATGTTGGACTGATTCAGTCTTTGCTTTCATGTCTTCAGATGGTTCAGACTGCCGCTGCACAACTTTTAACTGGTACCCTTAAAAGAGAGCACATCACCCCTATTCTCGCATCACTCCACTGGTTTTAAAGAGTTTTATAGAGTTCATTTTAAAATTCTTAAGTTTGTTTTTAAATGTTTAAATAATCTTTCCCTGCCTTACCTCTCTGAGCTTCTTCACTCCTATTCACCTTCTCAGTCCCTCAGGTTAGCTGACCTGCTGCTCTTGCAGGTACTGAGGTCTTGGAGGAAGCACAGAGGGTACAGGGCTTTCTCTATTGCCGAGAGGCCCTTTCACTGTCCACTTTTAAAACCTGTCTGAAAACCCATTTTTTATTGTTTGGCTTTTAACCTCAGCGAGATTTAGATTTCTTATTTAATCTTAGTCATTTTAATCTGTTTTATTGGAGTTGAATTTAAATTGTTCTGATGTTCTTTTATTTATTCTTTTTTAAAATCTGTTTGTTGTTTCTTATAATCCCTTTTAGTTCTTAGTTCTCAGTTATGTGCAGTGCTTTGTTTCAGCTGTGGTTGTTTTTAACCCTGGATAATCTAATAACCCTTTTTTTTTTTTACATTGGGTATCAGCAAAAAATGGTGGTCAAATTTGACCCCGTGGGTTCTCCAGGGTTAAAGTGCTATATAAATAAAGTTGCTATGGTATGGTAGTACAATGGTCCGAGATCTAATGGCACCAGTACAAGCACTGGTCCACCGTCTGAGGACTAATGGGACCACTAAACCCACCGGTCCAGCATCCAAGGTATAGCCACCAGTCCGCTGTCTGAGGCCTCATGGGACCAGTACAGAAACTGGTCTGCTGTCAAGGGGCAGTGATCCCTCCTACTTAGGCATGGCCACTGCAGCCTACACACCTGATAGCAATCAACTGTCCTGTATAAGAGGAATAGCTTTTCAGCAACTCCTCGCCAGTTGGTCAAACTACATTCCCTGTCAGTTTAGCAGTTGTCTTATATTTTTTTGTGTCCAGATCCTGTCTGTCTGTCTGCCTGCCTCTCTGCTTTGCTGTTTGGACTATCCTGCCTGCCCATTTGTCTGCCTACCTCCTGTTCCCCTGTGTACTGTGAGATGTCCTGCCTGCCTACCTGGGAATTACCTCCACCTACCTGCCTGCTGGACTATCGACCATTGCTACAAAGACTTGGATATTCAATAAAAACTGTTAACACTTCCCTAAGGTCATCTGCTCTTGGGTCCTTTTCAATAAAACATGACAGATAGAACCAAGTTTGGGCTATGGATAGAACTAGCACTGCAATTTCTAGAGTTCACAGGGATGTGATATCATCAAACTCTGGCCTAATCAATGCCTGATAAAACTGGAACATCTCAGGAGCAGAGATTCGCCAAAACATGATTCATGAGCACGTGCTGAAGAAATGAATAGATAAGAGACCTGAGCTGCTGGACAGATGTCAACCTGAGCTAAGTCTCTGAAATAAATCCTTTGCCATTTTTAAACGGCTGAGGAGATACTACCTTCACAACAAAGGAGCACCAAAACAGTAGACCTGGGTGGTAGGATGAAGTATTTATTTATTCTGAATTGCAGCTACTTTGTATGTGTGTAGTGGTTAACAAGTCAGAAGTTATAACAGCAAATATTTCTAAAAAGACCAGTATAAAAGGTATAACTAGAATAAACCATGTAAAGGGTTATATGTGAGTGGAAAATATGACTGTCAATATCTAAAATATCTTTGAAGTCTCTTAATATTCTGATCTGAGGGATATTTCCGATATCGTGCCAGTAACAATACCTGAAATGAGGGCACGGAAGTCTGGAATGCTCAGGTCAGATAGTCTGCTTCATACATTGTTGATCATCATACACTGAAGTTGCAATTATGAAAAATTCTTCACTGAAATTTTGAAGAACTCTCCTCACAAATACTAGAATGTTCCTGCTCTAGTAGCTACCTGGGACAGTTTCTCTTTCAGTTGTGTCTGACAATCCCTATTGGAACTGATTATTTAATTCTTTTAACAGTTTTCTATGTTGGGTTGAATGTTGCTTTTCCTGGAAGATTTTTGCTTTCAATGTGGGTGCTTTTAATATTCGTTATGAGTTTCCATGGCAGAGGAAAGTTTCTAACTTTTGGAAGCAACAGATTCAGATCTTCAAATGACTGGAAAAAGACTTCAAATGTAGATGATTTGAAGAAAAGAGGTCAAGAATGTTGTTGTGCAACAGAAGCGGGTGCTAGTTTAGTTATTAAGAAGTTATTAACTGTCTAGTGACAGTGTTTAATAACATAAGTAAATTGTCAAAATGAATAAATCAAAATGAATAAATCAAAACGGGGCACCGCCTGTATATCAGGAATTAATAACTAAACAGCACTATCAGTCTCAAAATAGTTATTCTATGTGTCAGCCTATTATTAGAGGTGGCACTATAGAGTAACAGTAAAGGAGGGAGTCCGAGCACAGACCTTTGCAACCAGCAAATGCTTCAAATATGTGTAAACATAAGCACAAGCAACTTCTCTCATTAAAATGAACCAGAATTTATTAACACAAGGGTCAATAGTTGCAATCAACAACACGCAAAATAAAGTTCCAGTCTAAACTACACACAAGCAAATGACTAACTAAACATGCAACAGAAATGTCAGTGTATATACATGTGTCTGTGTATATGTATGTATGTGTGTGGCAAGATGGCCGTGATGGCACGTGATGTAAACAGACAAGATGGCGGACGAAATCACATTGACGAAGTCTCATGATTCAAAATGGCGCACTAAATCACGTAGTCTCGCGTGTTTCATGATGGCAGATGAGAGTTCATTGTGCCACCAAAAACAAAAGATATCTGAGGCCTTATGGCCGAGAAAAGCATGCACATGTGATAGTAGACAGAGGAAAGTATGAAAAGTTGGCATGATTTCTTTCCACCTGTGACTTGATTGCTCAGCTCACACAGGACAAAGAGTGTGAAGCAGGCTTCAGCACACTCGCACTGGTCTTTTAACTGGGACACAGGGGTGCAAATGGCTTGATAATAAGGTGACATGTCTAGTAGCCTAGTTACATGGGAAAGTGGGCACTTGCCTCGTAGCTCGTCATGCTAAAGTTGGAGCTGTGGCCTCCACAGTTCCGAGCATCAGGAGAGATCAGTTCCAGTTCCATGTCGGCTCCTTTGTCTGAAACCACCTGGTCAGGGTGAGAGCAGAAGGGATCATCACATGGAGACATGTTTAAGAGGTGAATGGATGAGCTTGCAGAACTGATAGGAGACAAGACAAGCATTGTTTTTTCAAGATATGTCTCCAGAAGCATTATCTAGACTCTAGAACTTCTACATGGATTTTAGAAGACACAAGGGAACTAAAGATTCAGATAAACTGACAGAAGTGTCACAGAAGTTCTGCAGACAGTGTAATCCTGGTCACGTGACTGTGAAGGAGAATCTCTGCAGCCCAGATGTTCAACTACTGAGTTTCACCTGTTATCTTCTCATAGTTGTTGCCAGGCAACAAACAACACTCCTCTGCATTCATGGTGATGTCTGGAGAGCTCAACCACATTCACTATCCACCTTACCATTATTTTAATATCACCATATTTACTTATTTATTTAATTTTTTATACATTACTCAGTAATTTATGCTGCAACAATATAACTTCACTATGGAGATTAATAAAGTATTAGTCAATACATTTCAATTCAATTTGTCCACCTGGGCACTAAAACAACAGCAATAAAAATGTGAAGCTGCTTCTGTTTCCAGACTACAGATGTTTGTAATGCTGTCACCTACAGGCAGCTCTACAAGCTCAGCCTCAATGTTCAATTTAGCGTCTTCATTTGCAGCTGCCTTGATGAGAACAGCATTCACTGAGAAGAACACAAATCCACACCTGTGTAGGTTTTTTTTCCCTCTTTTTTGTAAATTTGTTAATGCAATCACAATCTATAGCTGTTTATTCTAGTGAATTTGCAATTTTATCAAGTGATAAATGGACGAAGTTAAATCTGGCTTTTTTTTTTTTTTTTTTTTTTTTAGTTGTTAAAAACAATTTTTGGTTTAAAGAATGTGTCCCTGTGTGAACTCTTAAACCACTGCCTCATGAACAGTAAGAATGCCCACCTGCTGTGGTCAGACATGAGCCAGGGAAGGGGGAAGGGGAGACAGGAGCCAGGTCAGGGAGGAGCAGGGGGAGGAGAGGAGATGGGGCAGGGGGGAGGTTTAGTGAGGAAGTGGGCAGGGGGCGGGGTATGAAGTGGGAGAGGGGTCAGGGAGGAGCCAAACCAGGAGGAGGCATCAGAGAGGAGGCAGAACAGGGGGAGGGGTCATATAATAAACCAGGGCATAGGGAGGGGTTAGGGTGTTGTTCAGAAATATCATAACTCAAAGTGTTGTAATTTTTAACTGTTATACCTTTTGTGTGTATATGTATTAATGTTGTTTCTGTCTTGAATTCTTTCATGAATGTTAACTGAAAGATGTTTGTGCATTTGTGAGTGTCCAGGTGGTTATCTGGCTTGGTCTACAGCTAAACCACAACAACAGGTGTCTGCCCTGCTAACCTCCTCCCTCATTGCTCCTCGCCACCACAAAGCCTGGATTTGTGTGGGTCAGAGCTCCACCGACTCACTCTCAGGAGGATGATGGGTTTAGCTGGCTGTAATGGCCTGGTTCAGGGAATCTGTCAAATTCTCAGCTGTTCCCAAAATTCAGGAGAGATGCCTCTGAGCCAAGAGAGGCAAGGAGATTCATCAAACCAGGCTGGAAACAGGAAATCTCCAGGAAACTGATGGAAATGGCCAGTAAATAGATTGAATTGGCCAGTAAATGCTGAAATGGCCAATAAACAGACTTAAACAGTCAGTAAATACTGAAACAACCAGCAAATAGACTACAATAAACATAGACCAATCTGAAAGGATTTTGTCTTTTTTGTGTCTTTTGAGAATGTTTTTGATGATATTGTTGGATTTACGATGAAGTTTGTGTTGTACATAATTCAATGAAGGATACAGATCAGACCAGATACAGGATCAGCTCTCATGTAAACTTCTGCTTCTGGTTCCTTCTCTCCTCTGCATTGAAGTGGACCAGAGTTCTGCTCCATAAAAGCCAATTTATGACCCATATGGCTCTGAACTAGTAAAGAGGGGGAGCGCTGCCTCTTTACCACAGTACCATTAACAGCCTCATTTAACCTGAAACCCAGAAATCTGACCGCCCGAACCAAGTTGCTGTCACAGCTGCTGCTTCTCATTTTCTGTCTTATGAATCCAGTGGATCCGAACCAGACTGGAACAGAACTATTCATTTCCCACAAGTGTGTGGATCAAGAAACCTGCAGCAAACACACACTCTGAGAGCTGTAAATGGATTAAAACCAGCAGGAACACATTGCTTTTCTCTCTTTAATTACTCACAATTCTCTTAATGTAACCAAAGTATCTGAACTGCCAGGAAACACTGGATTAGTGTGTGTGTGTGTGTGTGTGTGTGTGTGTGTGTGTGTGTGTGTGTGTGTGTGTGTGCTCTGGTTTTCACCAGTTGTGGGGACAAATTTTTGTTTACACAGCCACGGCATGGGGACGTCAAACGTTCAGGGCACCCAAACTGACGTCCC
>JAOWBL010003081.1:0-12733 GCA_028564865.1 Zenarchopterus dispar | reverse complement strand
ATATATATATATATATATATATATATATATATATATATATATATATATATATATATATAAATCATGATGTATAGTTTCAAATCTGGGGTTTGAATCTGGGACCCTGAGCTACTGTGACTATAAAAGTTCCATCATCAATGGAGTTCCATAACAGTGATTCACCATGGCAACAGAAACTAACCAGAGGAGATCCTCCTACTTTGCTTCATTAGAACTAACCCTTTTTTTAAAAAAAAAACCTAATTAATGCAATCACATCTTTCAGGGGAAAAGTAACACGACTGGAGCTAAAGAGAGGAAGGAAATACTTGGTGTGGGAGAACACATGATTGAAATATTTAATGACTTTTACATTATTACATGAGTGACAAGTGGTGGATTGTAGATGAATTATAAATTCACTTTTAATGCAATCCTGCTTGGGGGTTTGGGAGTAAGGAAACAAAAGAAAATGAAGTATAAAACAGACAGGTAACTTGAACGTGACAGGCTCATGGTTGTAAGTAACTATAGTACAATTTTGCCCAGTAAAATGAAAAATAACTCATGGAGTTTCAATGGGAATATGGATGCCATCAATACATTCAATCACAACAAGAAATCCTCAAGGAAATCCTTCACTTAGAGCCAGGGCTACTTTTCTCTTTTTCATAGACTATAAAGTTGAAAAATAAAGTTCCATTATCAAATAAGATGGGTAAATACAAAGCAACACAAAGTATTTGGTGTGGAATAAAGCCATGGCCATGACTGGGGGATATTTGTGATATATGGACGGACAAGATCATGTCCATGAGTTATGTAACTGTGCAGAAAAATGGGAAGAGTGTAACAAAAAAAAACATTGATGTATGCCAAACAGTCTATTTGAAGCCTTGAGGTTGTTTCCTGATGCAAACAGTGCTCCATTTAAACTCCTACAGCCTCTTCAATCAATAAAAGGACACGTCATTGTTCAGACATCTCCAAAATGTGTACAGGAAAAGATTTATTGCCTGATGAAATTTCTGCTTTATGAAGGAGAGGAAACAGAGAAGAACTTGGGATTAGTGAAACAAAACATGTTCTCAACTAGGTTATCAGAGCAATTTACCATAGTCACCAACTTGGAGGATAAGTTGCGTCAGTTTCTGAAATGGGCTGGAGTTAGAGCTCTTTCTTGGAGTTAAGTTACTTCACTCTCTGAAACCAAAGGTCCAGAGTTTCCCACATTTCAGGTTCAAGATTCCTGGTTTGGGAGACAGGCTCCTGATCTGCTGAAATCTGTAGTTTGACTGCAAAGCTGAGGCCACAGCTGTAGACAATCAAGACCGAGCAGACCAACAAAGGAAGTGATACACCAAGAAAAACATCTTCAAGATACACCAGGTAATTAAGCTCATTCACAAAACAGGAATACAGGATTCAAAGGAGCCTCAGTAAACCAAGTCTAAGGCTGGGTTCACACTGTGTTATTTTGGTCATCTCAGACAAAAGATGTGTAACTGTGGAAAAACTGAGCTGAAGACTGCAAAAAATTGTTCTTTGTGAACCCCGGAAAACAAAATAAGAGAACTATAATCTGAAAAACAAAATAAATAAGTATTATTTCCAACTAATGTACACACTAGAACAGTTTATGTTTGGCAAATAGATCTTCTGGCTGTGACGCCAATCAAACCCCCAAATCACTCAATCCAGTAATCAAAGTCACTGTGCAGCACTTCATCTTAAAACGTTGTAACACCTCTATCAGCTTTTTGAAGTCGCCACAGACTCTGAAAGACTTGTCATTTTCTCCCCGAGAAGAACTTTATAGCAGCAGGTTTGACAAAGCTGAAAGAAGTACATGTCATCTACCCTCAGTCAAAACTTAAAAAATATATATTAGCATTTTGAGTTTGCCCTTTTTGTACTCTGGTTTGGCTTTTAAGTGATCTCATTTATAATTGGCACAAAACCAGTCCTTCTCCACGGTCAGGCTCAGGTGCGTCGTCCTCTGAAGAAGGGCCCTTATTTAAATTTTCCATCATCTAAGGAAGTGCTGTTCTGTTCTCACCCTGACACCCAGGTGCTGCACCTGGTGAACGTGGACATCTGAAAGTATTTACTGTACAGATTTTGAAGTTGTGAAACTTTAAACAATGGCCTGTTGGTGCAAGAATAAAGCATTTTAAATAATCATTGTGTTTTTGTTGGTGTCAGGATCAAGAAAAGACACTGGGGTGATATGCATGTGTAAAACAAAATGAAAACAAACAAACAAAACATTTTCATGAGACATACTGAGCATACAGCCCAGCTGGATAAAAGATGTAACTCATAGCAGCAAATTAGTCTTAATGATAGCCTAACACACAACTTCCACTGTGTGGAAGTTCAGCCTGTTTAACTTTTCATCAAAATGATGGTCAAATTATCATTGAGAGAGAATAATTAGAGGGTACATTTTAAAGTCCTATTAAACAATTATCTGTTCTGGTGCCACTAACAGTTAGTCTCATTTAAACAGTATCTGAGCCACTGAAAACATTTGATACCATTCTTGTATTTTTACTTGAGGAAATTAGCAGCATACACTCACAAAGATCATACATTCCTGCAGAATTTCAGTTCCTCTTTCATGTCCACTCAAATGTCCACAACAAGGCTCTCATCTTGGCTGCAGACTACTTGCTGCTGCACAGAACACATTGACCCTCAGTTTCAGCTTTAAAATAAACTTTGAAGGGTGCATTTCCTGCAGTCTGAATTACTTTTATGTGCTTACTTTGCTTCAAGCTTCCTGTCTGACTAGGAATCTGCTGCCGCCTGTGAAAAACTGCTCAGATTTGTGCGAGAGGAGTTATCAAAGAGAGAAGAAACAAGAGAGATGCTCTTCAACTCACAACTTATAAAGAGGAAGAAAATAATGAAAATTATTAAGAGGCAAACAAGTGTTGAACCTTGCTCTTTATGTGGCCCTGCATCTTCAGATGTGGCACAGATATGAGAGCAAAGGTATTCCTTAAAGGAGAAGGTCGTAGATGACAACTACAGCCAAATGTTTTCTTCATCAGTTTACCTGTTCGTTATACTCCTGTTACCCTGAGCTATCAAAGAAAACATTTTGGTATGGAAAATGAGAGGACATGAAAAGTTGCCTTTATACCCCCAACCAGCTGAGGTGGGTTGCTGCCTCCTAGGGTCTGGTTCTGTTGGAGGTTTTTTTTCTCCCTGTTAATTAAGTTTTTTAATCTTAACCTTGTAGTTGCTCAAGATGGCAGATCACATTAAAGTGAAAATAAGATGTAGTCTGTTAGATTCCTCAGTTTGGCTGTAATAAGAATTGGTATTATATGACTTTTGAATCTGGACTCTGTTAGAATTCCATCCATCCATTTTCTAGACCCGTTCAATCCATTTCTGGGTCACAGGGGTCTGCTGGAGCTTATCCCAGCCCATCACAGGAGAGAGGCAGGGGTACACCCTGGACAGGTCGCCAGTCCATCACAGTCTGTTGGAATTAATTGAATTAATTATCAATAAGTTGGATGGAACTGGGATACATTTGGACAGTTTTGAACCTGTTTTCTGCATAAAGAGCCTTGAGATGACTTTTGTTGTGAACTGATGATACAACTGATACAAATAAAGTGAATTGAGTTGAAAAGTGAAATGTTTTGTCACACAACCAAGTCCAAAACCCAAAGATATGAAATGTAATACTGTGGACGACTCAGTAAACAGACAAATATCTCAGAACAGATATTTTCATTGCATTCATAAAAAACTACAGAGTTGAACATTAATTTCTCATTTGCCCTTTTACCTTTCAATTGTTTGCACCTTTGCACATGAGCCTAAAATATCCACAATATAAAATATAGGACTTTTTTTTTTTAATCAACAAATAAACAATAAACAAACTCACCATCATCCCATTTTGTACGCAGAATAAAATTTTAGTGGATCCAGAGATTTATTTTACAGTAATGTTAAAGTATATTCCCCTTCAACTTTGAGGTTCCACACAAAGCAAGATCACAAGGTTGAAAGATGAAAACGTTTAGTACTGCAAAGGCAGACCTTATACAAATGTGACTGTTATACATCTACGTACACCATGACTTCTTCCAAAGGAATTCAGACTGTAAGTAGCAGACACGTACTGCTGATTTAATGCACTTGATTGACAGAGGCCATTTCTAAACTATTTGAAACTAAACTTTCCAGACAGTTGACAATGTCTCCAGAAGTGAATGTCACAGCAAGATTCCTTCAATGAATTAGTAAATAATAATTAAAGAACTGAGTTACAGCTTAGCCTCTACAGACCTTATGTTAAATGCTGACGTACAATTAAAAGAAAAAAAGACTCAAGTTCTGCCAAGCATGGTGGTGGAGGAGCAATAATTTGCACTTGTTTTGCTGTCACATGACGTGTGAACCTTGCAGTTATTGAATCACTCATGATGTAAGGCCATCTGTCTGACAGATAAAACCTGGTTGAAAATTGGATCATGTAGCACGCAAATGATCCCAAGCTCACAAGCACATCTACAACAAAACAGCTAGAAAAAGGAAAATCAACAATCAAGGTGATGCTGTGATCCAGCCAAAATCCAGACCTCAAGCCAACTAAAATACCTCAGCCTGAGTTTAAGACATGGTGCATAAATGAAGAGATGTAGAGCTCAATGAACTGAAACAACCTTAATAGGGAGCCAGAAAGATAACCGTTCTATCAAATTGTTGCTGATAATGGTGCATTTACACCCCATCAAATCATTACATATACTTATATTTTATTTTGTTTTTACACACTGTATGTGATTCTCTCCTCACCACAAGTGACCAGTACAGAGTGGGCTTTACTGTGGGGCCTGCAGTTATGCAACATCTGTACAGGTCTGTTATGGTGAAGAGAGGGTTGAGGCAAAAAGCAAGTCCCAATCTTCTGAGGTGATCTAAGAAACTGGTTAGGATACCTTCTGGACACCTACCTGGGAAGGTGTTTAGGGCATGTCCAACTGGACAAAGAACCCAAGGGCCAGCTCATGCTGAAGAGGTTACATCGCTGAGATGGTTATTCCCTCAGAAGAGTTAGAGATGGCATTGGATAGGGGGGTCTGGGCCTCTATACTGAGGTTGCGTCCCACATGACCCAAACTCAGATGAGATAATAATAGATGGACGGATCTGCATTTTAGCTTAGTTTTCAATAAAGTATTAATGTCACTGCGTAGTATATATTGTGTTAATGTTCCTCTACAGTTTTTTGGTAACCTGTTGAAAGACCTGGATATGACCAGATAATTTTTTAATATGCACTGATTCAGAAAAACCTTTAAAAAGAGGGTGTATTTTCTTTTTCAAATGTCTTTATCACTGAAAAATGTCCACTTTGGACACAGGAATATGTTTTAGGAATAAATACAATACGAAAAGTTGAAACTGTTCCACCATGAAAGGTGTCAGGATCTTTTAGACTGATTACATTTAGATGCGTGATCGAAGAAAAAAACTGTCACACACTTTCCTTGGAATAATTTTGGAACAAACATTGCACCACATTACACACAGTTAAGTATCACTGATGGCTCTTAACCTTCTCACTGGTGAGGAAACCAGATCCTGGGGTATCAGGTGTCATTATTGTTCCCTGGGTGCCCTCCATCCACCACCTCACCTGGTCACCGTACTGACCTGCCAGCTCCACTCAGGCACCTGCTGGCTTTGTCAGGGGCCTAGTTTATTGGACTTCCAGGGCTCTGATTGGTTGATTGGATGGAGCAGAAGGGGAGGTCGAGGAGAGCTGAGAGCTGACCCGCGGCGCCCCTTCATATCAGTGCCCAACAACAGCAATTTAATCTACGAGAGGCCCCCTGTTTTTATCAGGATAAAAATATAACAATCTACTTGGGTAATATTTAACAGGCAGCACAACAAGAAACCAAGCAGCCAATCAATAGCTCTCAGTACACTGTCTGGCTTATCCTGAGATATTAATCACCAGAGCTCTCAGCATTCTCTGAGTTTAATGAAGCCACTTATGAAAGAAATTGAACATTTAAGAGTCATACTTAAAATCACACACACAAGCATGGAGCACACACTCAAACATTAACAGGCACTCACCAAAGACACATATGACTCAGTTCTAATTAAAAAAATTCATTTAAAAAAATGGAAAGACATTTCAGTAATCAGACTGGTAAGTGAGGACACGTCATTTTAGCCAGATTGAGGAGCTTAGTCTCAAGATTTTGTTTAAAGATGTGGGCATATTGTGAAGACATCTGTTTCTCCGGGGTGTTGGTATAAAGCCAAGAATTGCTCACAGAACTAGTCACAGAATCGAATGCACAATATGGCTAAACGCAAAGGATCGCTTTAATACAGACAAAAGATAAATTGGGGAATGTGGGATGAGGTGGGCTCCAGGTCCAGATTTGAGTCCACAAGGAGAGGAACAAAAGTGCTTTGGCGTACAGTACAGTTGCAGCCCTGTCGGGATGCCAGCCTTTGTGCTTGTGTGGATTTTATTATTTATCATTATGCAAGGCTTCATAAAAGCCACAGTACTGCAACTATAATGTCTTGCGGGAAAAAGGGAAGAGGGATGTCATTACCACACCCTTCTGCAGTTGGAAGCTTGCAATGTCACAAAGGAAGGTTGCGGCTTTTTAACAATTGATGTGATGGAAAAGGAACTGTTTAAACTGTTCAGCAACAGCATGAAAAAAGCTCTTCTTGACTAGAAAAGTCACTGAAGTTTCCTGCGAAGGGATATTGCTCACTTCCTCCCATTTCCTTACCTATACAACAAAAGAAAAGTGTTTAAAGTTCAGAAGAGTCAAAAGGGCCTTTGAAATGACCAGTTCAGGTATCTCAGATGTTTAACAGGTTTAATTTCTGTTTCCCACAGTCAATTATGTGTCTGTTCACTGAAGCTGTGACAACATGGTGAGAAAGAAGTTTAGTCTGCGACAGAGACAAAACATCCAACATATGCCTGCTTCCTTTTTTTCCACTGAGACATGAAAAATGAACAAAGTAGATTAAAAAAGACAGTCACTTCCAAAAAACAAAAAAAAAAAAATCTCTGAGTCACATTATCTTCAGTGGTGCTGTTATTAGTGCTGGGCAGATAACAAAAGTCTAAGTGACTATAACACTGATTATCAGTTGCTTTGCTTTCAAAGCGTATGGATGACCAAAAGACACTTTTACAGGTCCGGCTGGACTCTTTTCCCACAACATCAGCCAAGGCAATAAAAATGAAACAAGGAGGGACGAGGGGAGGGAACAAAGAGGATTAAAAATGTAATAAATTAATTTAAAAAAAAGAAACAATGCAGAGGGAAAGTATAGCCTGAGAAGCAGAAATGATGGGAGGAAGTGGAGGAAGGAAAAATATATGTGACAGAGTGAGAAAGAAGATGAGTGAAAAGGGATGAAAGGAAGACAAGAGTGGTGAATCAGAAAAGAGGAGATGGGAGGAAGGTAATGTGAGAGCAAGAGTTATGAGAACAGGAATGAAATGAGTAGAGACTAAAGATACAAAACAGGAAATGGAGAGAAGGAAAGAAGAAGTGCAGAAGAGAGGAGGAAATGTAATAAGAGGAAGTGGACGAGATGTGGAAACAAAAAGGAAGGAGAGATATAAGAAAGGAAAGAAACTTGGAGAGGAGAGGAGACAGGAGAGGGCCACACCTAAATGTACCCAACTAGAAGAAAGAAAGAAAGAAAGAAAGAAAGAAAGAAAGAAAGAAAGAAAGAAAGAATGCATGAATGAAGGACTTCATAACAGACGCTACACTTTCCACTATAAGCTGTGACACTGTTCAACCTATCAGGAAACAGGAACCTGACCACCAACAGACCAGGCCTCCCAGTAAGATGCCACCTGGTGTACATCAGCATATCTTTAGGCTACATGTTTAACACACATCAAAATATTGTTAAACGTCCACCTTTTTATTCTCATTCAGTTGCACTTTCAGAGATACCAGGCTTTCATGCAAAAACAACAGCGTGTGCGCACATGTGCGTGCGCATGTCTGTGAGAGAGGGGAGAGAGAGCATGTCTGACTATTCGATCATGCAAATATGAGTCAAATATTTTACCCCAGCAGGCACAAGGTAAGACCGAGGCGCGGCTGGTAGAGACACGGACCGGTTGATCTACACAGCACCCAACCAGGGGCGATTTCACCACAACAAAAGATGAACTTCTTGTTCATTATCAATTCTAACCCGACGAGCGTTGACAGTATTCATTCCTACCGCTGCTTTCGGACTCACAGAACTGAGGTATTTTAAAAAACAACGCGACTTACTTGTTTGAAATCTCTCCCACATGGGCTTCTTCGGTTTCTTCTGGCGCTGGGCGCTAAACAGCAGTCTTCAGGATGGTGAAATCCAGTGTTCACGGAGCAGCCGGCGGCCGCGGACCATCCACACCAAACCACCGAGAGAGCGAGCCACTGGCTGTCTGGCTGAGCAGCGGGCAGAGTTGTCTCTTCAGCACCAAGCCACTTTGAACAGCTCCCGCAGACGTCACTGCTTAGCTACGACGCCACGCCCATTTGCCTAGCGACCACCTCCGGAGGGGAGGAGGAGGTCCACACCTTTCAGGCAGATAAAATTAGTAGATCTTTTTTTTTTTCTTTTTTTTTTCCTTTATTATTTAACCTTTAATCTCAAGAACAAGTCCAGTAAAGTTCTGATTATATTCGACTTCTTGCAGAAATTTCAGAATTCCCCTGCTGATATGTCACATTACACATGCAGCATTTGGAGGGGTTTACGGTCTAAAGAAGCCTCCAGAAGTTTCAAATCATTTCCCATGTACTTCTTGTAATTCATTTCATGAATGTTAATCCTATCTTATCCAGTAGCAGCGACTGGGGACCAGCAATGTTTTCTTGTGTGCAGTGGGTGTGGTATAAATTCTATCGTGGTTTAAATTCCCCATACAGACTGATTTGAAATCTATATCAGAATCAGTTTTAAAAATGTCACATTGATTGGATTTTATATTCAGGATTTGCACCTATTCAACAAAACACATGGAAAGATAGATGAATTTTTACATACACAAGTTATAAATTGAAAGTGTGGACACTCCCACTTATTCAAATTAAATGGATTGTGTATCCAAACCAGTCTTTTTTTATGAAGATACAAACAGAAAATGCAGTGGTAATATTACTAATTAATCAGTTGGCTGATTACGGGCGAGTTGTTGATAAGCATAAGCTAATTAAAAAGCTGCTGTCTCTTAAGGAAACTGAAAAAGTAACACAGATTATATGATTTCAATAACACAACAGAATTTGGGCTGTATACAGTTTTGTAGAATATTGTTCAATACTTGTAATAAAATCTTGTAAATCATATCGGGGTCCTTATTTTCTTTGAAGACAATGCAGCTGAGGTGATTTTAAAGCTTAATTATCAGATGCGAAGGCTTGTGCAAATTCTTTTAATGAACTGACTCTCTGGCTCTGCTGTTTGGCTGCTATGATGAAATCTGACAGATTGAAGTGGTTATTTTAAGTCATGTCAACTCATCTCAGTGATGGATCAGGTTATGGCACAGATACTTCAAGTATACAAGAAGAAAAAAAAACAAGATTGCTTTATGTAAAAAAAAACTATTGTTGAATATTGTCCTTTGTAAGCTGCCATTTCATTCTACTCCCTATATCTTATCTGAAATATTGCATGAAATATAACAATCATGTTGCAATTCAATATTTAGTGAAGTGAAGAAAGCTTGTAGAGAGATATCATCTTTAATAGAACTTAAACTAGATTAAACTGGTACAGACTCTTTACTTGTTGGCTGTAAACAAAGTTAAAAAAAACATATATGAAAACATTAGTAGAGCTGCAGCTTAAAGTAACAACAAGGCAGGTTTAAGGGTTGAAGCCTGGACAGAGAGGGACTAATACCTTAAAAAAAGATGGAAAAAACTAGTCAGACCAAATTAATTGGCATGTTACATGTCTGAATCATGAGTTATGGTTGTGGTTAGTCTTTTCTAGAGCTGACTGTGAAATCAGTTTTGTGTTTTTACAGATTTTCCTTCCCATCTCCCACTGCCTCGTTCTCTTCCCTGATTGATCACACCTGTGTCTCATCATCCCTTGTGTCTATTTGTCTCCTTGTCTCTCCTTATTGCCCTGCCAGTCTGGTTGTCATGTTTCCCTGTTATCCTGCTCTGTTTGTCTGTTCTTGTTTTTTCTTACTTTGGTTTAGTAAATGGCTTTGATCGCTGTTCCTGCTGCCTTCCTGGTCTTCTGCATTTTGGTCCTCCTACATACCACGGCTGACAGTACTATAGATCACCAAATCATGGACCTGGCAGGAGAATACATGACTCTATTTGAGCACATCAGAAGGGAGACAGAGAATCACATGCTGCAGGCTCTAGAGTCAGCTGAGTTGCCTTCTTGTTGAACTCTATTTGCGTTTAACCCTATAATGCTAGCTGTATAATATTTGAATTTCTGAGACTTCTGCATGACCCCTTATAATCACATAAACTAATAAAAGTTTCATAAAATTAAAAAAGATAGAATTACCCAGTGTATTCATAATGGTACAAAAATATTATTTAGAAACTGTTATATGGCAAACTGGGGGTCGGGGATGGGGGGTAGATGTGGAATAAACACTTCAAATCTAAAAGAAAACAAAGGATTTCCCATGTATTATTTATGTCAGACATTAAGGGTCTGAAGGTACCACATTAGCCTTGTTACATCATATTCTGACTAAGAGTTTTCCTCCTACAGCAGAGTTAGTCACGGTGTTCCACAGGGTTCTATGCCTGGACCAATAAGTTGTACTTTATGTTTCCAGTCAGGTATTATTAGACAGCTTTGCACAGACTTTTAATGTCATACAAATAGTACTCAGGAATATTAAACTACTGAAGTCAGATGAAAGCAATTATTCTGCAAATATAAATAAATACAAAATAGTCTGGCTTAGTTAATTTTGGCTTCTGCGCCCACAAATAAAATAGCCATCTCTAGACCTAAACATTTCAACTCTTGGCAGCACTTTTTGTCTTTGTTTCTATATTGACAAAGGCTGGAATTTTTTTTTTCCCATGGTAATGGAAATTTTATAGTATATATTCTTGCTGTGTGCTTGAGGGAACATTACTGAGTTCTTGGCCATGAAAAGTGGTTGTATCAGCTTGTCTCTTTCTTATAGTGTTTCTAGATCTACTTGAAAGCAGGAATTTCATTATTTTGTGTACATAGGGATGTATGTGAGATATGGATATGTGTGCATGATGTAAGTGTACATCATGTGTCCTTTACCCTCCAGCCACCACCTCAATTACCACCACACACACTTACAAACATACACCAGACTTTAGGGTCACATTTTTTTCAACGTTTTGTAATATTTCTGAAATAAGAAACTGTATTTAAAAAAAAAAAAATCAGAAATAGAATTTGTTGTCAAGAACTTCTCTTAACTTCCAGATTCTGCAGTGAGAGTTGAGATGAGAATTAGGAGGAAAAGATATTTCCCCCTAATTTTAGCTTCTATTCTTGGGATGCAGGGTTCCCAATTATCTGGCTCTGTTGGAGAACCAGCTCTCAGTTTGGATTCAGGTCTATTCAGTGGCCACATTTAACTACACAGAAATAATTTAAGAGTAAAATTAAGATTAATTTTTTTTAATTTTTTTAAATTAAATCATATGCCACCTTTTTAACCTATTATACAAACTAAAGTATTATGAAAAATAAAACAACAACAGAAAACAAACCAAACATATATTTACTTAATGTATTCACAATGATATGGAAAAGAGTACTTTAGAAACTGTTAAATGCAAAATTGTGAGTGTGTTTTACATTTTAATATAAATAACAGTTCTGGTTTTTAAAAAATGTGTTATTTCATGTGTGAGGCATTAAAGGGTTAACAAATTAAAAAACTTCACAAATGCTTTACATTAAAATACAGTAAGATAAATAAAAACACAAGATTTAATAGCAGACAGAAAAGACAGAGAAAACACATACATTTTGTTTATAATTTTAGTTTTAAATCAGTTGAAGGAAGCCACTAACAGTCTCTGACTGGATGACCTGAGGGTTGGATGAGAGCATCACAGCATCTTGCAACACTTGCAGTCACATTACAATACAAGTTCCTGGCTTCTACGAGGTGTGTGCAGAAAGGATGACTGTGGGTACAGAGCCACAATTTAGGCATGAAGGAGAAACCTAAGTAAAGCTCTGTTTAAACAAAAAAACAAACAAACAAAAAAAACATGATTATAATGAAAGCATTAGATGAGTGCAAGCACTGAAGTGTAGTTGGGGGATGTGATGTGGGTATGAGTCATCATTGCTCTATATTCCCTGTAACATATAAATGGAATATGAATGGTATGTCCTTTATGCAACCCATCTGTACCTAATGTGGCACTTGCATTACCCACAATGCCTTTTGATCGCTGGGAACAGCAAGTCAGTAGTCACTTGCCTCAAGCCGAAATGAGGAGCAACAGGCTTGAAAAGAGCTCATGTTCTTCTCAAAATGGCAAAAAGCAGACATAAAATATTTTTTTTCCCCAAAAAATCTTGAAAAACAAAATGAGACTGTTCATGTGAAATAGTAAAGTATTCAGAGTGTTCTTGGAAAGACTATTTTAAGACCACAGAGGAGGTTTTTCCACTGTAAAAAAAACCCTATTATTCATATGTATGTGTGTGTGTGTATACATAT
>JAOWBL010003080.1:0-12734 GCA_028564865.1 Zenarchopterus dispar | reverse complement strand
TTGGATTGTTGGGATTTTCCTTGTAACACTGTTTTATCTTTACCCTCCAGTGTGAAGCGCCTCGAGGCAACTTTCGTTGTGAATTGGCGCTATATAAATAAAATTGAATTGAAATTGAATTGAATCTTATAAAAGTGACGTATGATGAAAAGAATGTTTTCTCTGCTTGGGAGAATATACGGAGGTCTCTGAAGTGAGTACATCAACCAGTAACGCCAGCTGTTACATAAAAATATCAACATCACCAACGTTTGATCAGCAAGGATGAGTGATTTAATACCCACATTTAGTTATATATAAATTAAAGAAACAGTTTAATACTATTCTTCGGCATGTTTATAGTAGTTTTTACTGCTGAAATCTGCATTTGATCTGGTTGGTGTTGTTGAAACGGATTAAGTACATCCCAAGGGAAATCTTTTCCATTTGCATAACAGGTGAGGGAGCTCTTCTGTCAGACATTTGCTCTAATGCCACATGCGGAAGCTTGTGGCCCTCTCTCACTTCCTCGTGTTAATTTAACTGAAGGAAAACCTTCCCCACAGTTAATCAGCATCCTGAGACTGTAAACACATCACCAGCTGTAATCAGCCTGCAGAGAGCTCACAGCTAACGGGTCAGAAGTGTAATTTACATCTGATCAGACTAAGATATACAAGTCTGCGGTTTGCCGGGATGTGGAACTGATGCACATCATCCTGATACAATAAACACAAACACCCTGCAGCAGACAGAGCAGCGGTCTGAGGTCAGGATTTTTGAAAGTAGAAAACGGAGTTGTGAACCTCGTGGCAGCAAATTATTTTAATGTATTGAGAAGAAAGTACCAGGAAACAATTTACAATTCACAAAAGAGGACGTAGAGCAGAGCAGTGAATTATTCCACATGCGCCTTCAGTTTGATGAATATCAAACGTTTTTCACTTTCAGATGGTCATGCCAACGCTTGCAAATGGTTTCTATTTCGCAGTAATACAATTTCCCCATGTAAAAATTTTTCTTTTGACGGATGGAAAATGTGCAGGTACCTCTGCTTTAGCATAAATCAAGTGTAGAGTGCAGTAAGCACAAACAATGTATCAAATATAAACCTAAGAAGATATATTACATCTGGATTGTAGAGAGTTTTCCAAAATTAATAAATAATTGTACAAGTGCAGGAGGTAAAAGTCTACTTTTTTTTCTTTTTTTTTTTTTTAAGCAAAACAATACTTGCATCATGGATTTAATCTCACAAATTCGCACTAAATAGATTAAACTATATTGGAAACTTTCCCCTCGATCCTAATCTATTTTAGTCTCTTATGATGCACAAATAGATTCAGTAAACCAATTTATTTCACTGAAGACTGGGCACGTTTATCATTTATATCATTCATAATTCAGCTCATAAATAAATATTCACATTAATAATCAACTGCTATCATTTATTAACATGGCACTTGGATTATTATGCTTTAAATGTTCTGAACAGGAAATCCTGCATTTTAAATAATTATCTTGGTGAAATATATGAAAACCACATGGACATCTTTTCCAGTAGTTTACTCCTAACCTCCCAGCCAGCCCGACCGACTTCATGTGGATTTACATAAAGTCCACTCAGTTATTCAACTTGACCCCATTTCTTTTTTTGCAACGATAAAATATTTTTTTCTATGTATGATGTGTGTATGTTGTTTAATGCACCACCAATTCATCCAGCTCTCTTCTGCGTTTGTGATGAGTCACAGGCCCAACCTGAGGCAAACCGGGCTCAGGAGAAAGGGAGGGGTGGGGGTGTGTGATTTGAATTCAGGAGCTGTCAGGAAGAGATGGAGGGAAAAGGGCAGTTTATTTTAAGATGTCTCTGAACCACAGGGAAGATTTGTCAGAAATCAGACATGGATAACTATTTAGTAAATTCTCACACACACACACACACACACACACGAGTGTGTGGACAAGTTTTGTGTGTAAAAATTACTTCTAAAGTTCTGATAATACAGAGCTCTTGGAACTAAATCATGCTGCAATCATCGTTTTCTTTTTTGCTGATGACCTCTGGTTAGCTGATTCTTGGCCACTTCAAATGATATATTACCTAATAGGCACTGTTAATAAGCCATTTGATCATGTTGAATTTTTCAACATTTAGGGATTGACAAAATGTTTGATACCAAATCGCTTGTTTCCCACCGAAAGACGAGGATTATACATTCAACCGACACGGAGTAGAAAGCGGTAAATGTCAGCTGCACATGCTCACTCACCACAATGTTTAAAAATTACCTGCTGCATTCACAAATCTGACACTTTCCTCGGGGGACCTGGCAGGGTTACATCAGCACAATGTGATAATGATGCACACAGCTCCTCTGAGTAATATCTGGAAAATGTTTCGGCTGCAGTACGAGTGTCACAGCGCCGAAGTCAACATGACTCCAAAGTCGTGAGGCTCGCTCACTATCCTTCTTAAAGGAGAAGTATTATGAGTTTAAAACAACAACGGTGCCTGAAAGCATGTTTTTGTGTCTCCATTTAATTTTACTTCATGTCACATTTGCTCTTTGTCAGAAATCAGTGTCGCCAAGCTCAGTAGCCGACTAAAGGATTTAAATGGACTCCTTTCTTTGTCCCTAAATAACAATTAAACAACCAAAGTCAGTCAACTCCAACCATGACAGGTGGTGATGGAGCCACTTGTCTAAGTTCTTTTCAGCATGGCAGTAACTTAGAGCATTAGCGAAGGATGGACTGGACAAACTTGCAGCTCTGTACATCTTGTACTCTGTTATTTTATGTGTAATATCTTATTTCTGTTACTCCCAGGTCAAAGCCCAGGGCGAGAGCTCTGGAGTGCTTTTTGGTTTGTGTACATGTTTAAACTAGGACTTGTTCGATTTCAGTTACCAGAAGAGAAAATACCAATAGATTCTGATTAAAACAGGTGTATTGTTTGCATGCAACACCATCTAATGTTTAGAAACTGATTTAAAACTAAACAAAACTTGCAGCTTCCCGTTTTGAGCGGGCGGATAGAGAAGCAAAAGCACGAGCTGCCATCTATACAAGATTAGCATCATGTCGGCAATGTGGAGTCATTTCTCTCTGGAAAATCCCACCAACAAAGCTGCTCATGTGCAAAGCTGCAGTTTCCAGATGTGGCATCAAGGTTAGAAAATTTAAACAACCGTATCAAACTTTTAAGTAGCCATCATCACATGAAAGACTACAATACGTTTATGAAGCCAAAGGGGAAGACAGATGAACCGTGACAGAAACAATAAATCAGACATCATTAATAGTGAATTAAAAAAGTAAAATAAATTACTTTAGAATAACACTGGTTCAGGGTGCTCAGCATCAGCTGATGCCCAAAGTCCAGAATTAGTTTCCAAAAAAGAAAAAAAATAAAGCTATCCAAACATTTCTCTCTAGTAAAAGCCTAATTTAAAAAAAAATAAATCTAATTATACTTGACTTAGTAACAAGGCAAACTTCAGATGAACAACAACACTTCTCACCACGCTCTTATTTAATAAACAAAAATTAAGCCTAAAAGGTGGGAATAAAGAATAACCAATATAAAGTGCTCTCATGATTAAACAGATGCATCTTCAGCAGACATAACCTGAAGTCATTGATTCATGTCTCGCATCACTGTGGAGGCATCTTGGCCCACTGAGGATTTTGGGCATTTGCTCACGCACAACTAAAACCCACAATGATGATGATTATATGATGGAAAAATAAAATATTATATAGTATTAAAATAGGGCATACCAACTTTTGCACATGACTGTATGCTTTAAAAACTGCATGCTACACTAGTACATACTGATTTTACAGATTGTACTGATTATACAGTATGCAATCAGCTGCACAACCTGTAGTATACATGATACATCTGGATGGTTGAAAACTTCTAGTGCACATCCAACAGGTTTACCTCACATACTATTGCACACAATGAAATGGGCCACAACAGCAGACGCTGGTCAGCCCAGTCATGTCATTGGCATAGTTGTTTTAATGGCAGTTATTAGGTACCAACAATAACCATCAGACTAGTATATAGTACATGTGTGCAGTATGTGGTTTTAAAAACTGCCCATATGAAACCTTAACGTCTAGATAGGCATCACTCTCCTCACCCAACTCACCATTTAGAGTTAAAACCTTAAATTTCCTTTTAACCAAATATTAATTCCAATGCTTTATTGGTTCCCGAGACAAATACATTCAAGTTAAAACCGCTCTCATCTGATATCGGAGCCCAACAAGAACACCATCCATCATCCAGCCCAAATCTAGTGTCGCTATAGTTGGCTGGAAGGAAGCAAGGCTGTGGGAGTGGGCAGTCACGAAAAAAGAAAGAAGATTTAAAAAAAGGGGGGAAGAGACAAACAGAATATAGCACCTTGAGGAAGCATCTGGCTTGTGTAGGAAGCTGATGAGCGCTGGCTTATCGCTGACACGGATACCTTCATGTGAACCTCGAGTAAAATAGATACGACTGACACCTTCTTCCCCTTCGTCTAATACCCTCCACTCCTGAAAATACCCAAAGCTCTGACTTCTCTTCAGCTCCTCCAAAGCCTGTAAAACTCTTCGTTCATACTTACAACCAGATTAGCGAGTGTTAGTGATGGTAGCGTAGTCGGGTTTTTATATTCAGATCAGTATTCTTTTCATTTAAATGCGGTCAGCTGAACATCTACACAACCAGTCAGCTTTATGATGAATACGTTTATTTACCCCACACTCCGTTCATTCAGTTTTACTTTCATTTTAAAGTTTAAGAGCCACTCTCGCAAAAGTGCTTCATCCATCAGAAGAAGGCATTGCTGCCTTTTTAATATTTCAAGATACAAGCTCGAGTCAGGACGTTGAAACTTTAGGGTCATGTGTTGTGAAGCCATAAATCAAGAATGGGTTTCTTCCTCATGGAGTAAAGCTTTTGGTTTGTAGGTTTTAAGGGCCTTCTCAGAGCGCAACATCTGCTAGTTTTTACCTCACACAGGCTGTACATGCAATCAGAAGCTAAATCTGTGTTCCCGTCCAAGCTTTCACTTGAATTCTTTTCCATCTGAACCCCTTTGGTTGGACTCACTTTAAACCATTTTATCATCCTTTCTCTGGATTTCATTGTTGGTCTTTCAGGTCTGGAAGAGGCAGAGAACCAAACGATATTACTCGTGTTTTAATGCTTTCTGCCGGATAAGAATGAGCTCAGTGCACATTCATCAAAAAGAAGAGGAGGCCCTGCAACAATAAATTCAGCCACTGCACTTTCCAGTGAACACAAAAATGTCACAGCAGTCAGAAAATTGAGTTAGATGCAGCGCCAGACGCAGATAGCCACATGAGCTGCGTATCTGGCTCCTAACTGCTGGATGTCTGAAGCCATTTTGTCTGTGCCCTTTCCTTTTTCGCATTCTTCATTTATTTATTTATTCCTAATCCATCCTTATATAAGATATGGAATAATCTGAGCCAGAGGGATAAAAGCCCAGAAAGAGGCGGAATGCACAGCTACAGAAGTGGAGCATCTTTGAAGCGGTGACAGTCATTTCTTTTCCCCCGTTCTCTGCAGAGTGAATTACCATGCTTAACAAAACACATCCACCCACCCACCCAGAGGTGCTCGCGCTGCTGCTGCTGGCCCAGTCTGCTTGCATGACATAATAATGTAACCATACAGATAAAAGAAGAAAAATAAAGAGGAGCATTTCAAATAATAGTTTATATTGTGAATACAGATCCACTTTTCTTCCAGCACCACGAATATGTAAAGTATCCCTGCGTTCTGCTGGTGCTCCTGAACTCTTTGTTTCTCCTTGTTGAGCAGCATTTACCCTTGCAATGACATTGAGAACTGCTGCTGCTGGTTCAGTGTGAGTAATGAAATGAAATGTTAATCTGACTCTTCTTCAACGTTCACCCAGGGTCAGTGATGTCCTGGGGCACCAGCTGAAAAACATCCATCCTGCAGGAGGCTAAAGAGAGCAGAGGAAGACAAGGAGGAACGGAGGAGAGTGGGGTTGAATGGAGGAAGGACAGCAAGGTTAACCATACTGTACTGGAAGGCATCATGGAGGATGTACTTGTGAAAGTCCAGACGATGTACAGCATTTATCCAATTTCAATTTAAGAGATTGCTTAAGTGCGGTGGGAGAGCAAAGCATTTTAAAGAACTAATCAATTACTTACATTAAAAACTGATTAATACCTCAAATGTTTTTTTAAATGGATAGTAAAGATGATTGAAAATCAGCTGTTAAAACTACTTTATTACCGCAATACCAGCTCTGACCACATTGGTGCAAAGCGATCTGCTGTATTCATTTACAGTAATAATGAGTGGGGACGGTCCAGCAGGTCTTAATACCACTTTGTCCCACCAGAGGTCACTTTCCGCCAGGGACTGGTGTGAACTTTGATATACTGCCTCCATGTGGTCAGAACTGAAATTGCTACATGAAGTGGCTTTAAATGTGCACATCTTTAGCTTCGTCTCCCCTCAGCTTATATAAACAGCAATGTTTTGGTGCCTCAGATTTTACTTTTCAAGACAAGTATAACAGGCTCGCACATGTATTTCTGTAAATACCACTTTTAAAAATAATGTAATTTTTTCCCAACAATACTAATATTAATGCTAATGACACTACCACTACTACCACTAATAATAATAATAATAATGGAAAATACTCTAAAAGTGTAATTACTTTGAAGGTCTCAAATCTGGAAATGTGTCTTTTCCCCACCAAGCATTACGCATCCTCTGTTGTGGACATGACAGGAAATCTCAAGCATGACTTATTATTACTAGTATTTTAAGCAGCCCACAATGGCAGCTTGTCAGGAGTCATGCTTAAGTGTTTCTGCCGTTTTCACTTCAGACATTTTAATATGCTGAATATTTACAGGGTTTATCAAATGCTAAATGGGGTGCATTTTATGTCTCCTGATTTTGCATTTGCATTCCAATCTTTCCAAAATGTTCAAATGTCTGCTTCTTGCCTCAGATCGAGATTATTCTACTATTAACATAAGAGTTATTGTTGCCTCAGAGATGCCTTTTTTTAACTACAAAATAAATAAAATCACTACACTGGACCAGATAACAGGTTTGGCATATCACTAATTTTGGACTAAACAGAAAAAAATAACAGATTAAAACACCATTTGAAAGTCATTAGTTCTGATCTTGTTAAGCCATATTATCTTCATTCAACGAGAAAGATCACTGAAGCAGATAAAAACTAATTTGATTTTAAAATGCCTCTCCTCTAACTCTGTGAAGCCCATTTTTCTCCAAGTGACTTGTCAATTTTGCGTACAAGAAAACAGGCACACTTGTCTTGAGGTTATGGATGTTTCTACTCATAGAAAAATACAATAAAAATAAGACCTGGACTAATATTTTATCAGTCCCTTTTAGTGAAACAGACACAAAAAGTTACAAATACAAATAATCTGTTAACGTGGAAATTGAAATAATGAGTTGTAAATGGCTTGTGATTGAAACATAAATCCTTAACTGTGTCACACAAGCACTTCACAGATATGTCACTTAACATTAGAGGATTCACCCATTCAAACGATCCCACAGTCACTGAAGTTTTGCTTTAATGTTCAGAAAAGCCCAGTGCATGTACGGCATTTGCCAATCACTGATGGTTAATCAAGTGCAGGTTAATAAAACTGTGTCGCAGTTTTCTCTCAAACAAATCATGTACTGCCATTATTCATAATAGAGCAGCAAGTGTGCAGCTGTTGTATAAAATGTCACCATAGTGGAAGGACACAGCTGATAATCTCACCTTAACATGCCAAAGTCAAGTGAACATGACATGTTAAATAAAATGAAAAAAGCTGGCTTTTCTCCAATTCATTATGAAACAATTGAACTGCAGTAATGTAACACAGTCATCATCAATTTGTACTCTTGTGCCTCACAAGGACATCATCTCCACCGTCACTGCCGTTTCTTAGACTGTGAGACCTTCTGGGCCTTTACAGTCACAACAAAGTTGTTGTTTTTTTTTGTCTGCATATATTTTAATGGTTAGTACCATGAATTGGTAAAACCTTTACCCAAGGGATTTATATATGCATTTTACTCTTTTAGCAGACATTTCCATTTGGTGCATTAATGTGGAGTGTGTGTCCTTCACCAATCCTCCTTTACAGTCTAACCTCACATTTTATTAGTGTCTAAGGTCCTAATTCAGCCCAGGAGGACCAAACCACCAATGTGAAACACAAAAGCAGGGGACTGACAAAAGGACAAAGACAGTGATGGGTGCAGTGTGTGTAGTGTTGTGTGTGGTGTGTTTTCATACTGAGATGTATTACATTAGGAGACAGGCATGATAGACAGACCAAAAAAAAAAAAAAAAAAAAAAAAACAAGAAATGGAGGCAAGCAGAAAAAAGGGGTGTGAGTGAGGTGGGTACGTGTGGGAGTGAGCGTGCGCATACATGCACAAACATACAAATACGTACATTCAATTATGACCATAGGCAACATAAGCAATCTATGTATACAGACATATCCACACTTGACCATCCACATACATACACGGAGAAAAAGCGGTACATATACCTGCAAATAAAGCACATTTTATGTTAGTAATAGTGACAACAGAGACAGAACAGCGACAATAACCCTAATGCTAATTATAACATTAATCCTAACATCATTATTAATGTTATAATACAAGTACCACCAACAATAACAAGGGTAGTTATTGTCATCACCTGCCAACAACTCAACCCCCCACCCTGGCGGTCCTAGAACCCCCCAACGGGCGTGCGACCCCAAGCCCCCGACCACAACAAAGTTTTTAACAAATGGAAGTGGCTGATAAAAACTTTTTGAAGACCGTGTAATGCCCAGATCCACGAATGTTCAGATGAGACCCTGAGGATAGTAAGGAGGAGTAAAACAAAACAAAGAGGAGGAAGTTTAAAACCATTTCTTCTCCGAGTTGTCATGGTAAACTTCAGTGGTGAAGATTAGCGGTATTCAAAAGAAAGGAGTTTGGAGCACTGAAGAAAGAATATTTGGTCTACTGTGAATTAAGTACTGTGTCCTTTACCAAGCCGTGGCTGCGGGAACATATGTAGAACTTCAATGGCCTTCAAACAGACTTTCATAAGTGGAGACAGAGACAGCAAACAGATCAGGAAGACTAAAACCAGAGGAGACAGCATGGCTCTTGAACAACAGATGGTACAATAATGGACATGCTTCTATGAAGCAGCCTCTCCCCACCCTGGACACCGAACAACTGGCTGGTAGGTCCTATCCATGCCGTCTGCCGAGAGATTTCATCCGTCTCTCCTGACGATGCTGCATGTGACAGCAGCTCAGCTGTAGCCGGGCTAAATACAACTCTTCACTGTACTTCCTGAGATGTCTGCAGATTTCAACCAGGCCTCTCACAGCTACACTTACACAACTAACCTACAGCTGAACTTATGATTCAATTTTCTGCCTTCTCCCTCCCTTCCATTTATACTGCAACGATGTAATTTCCTCTTTGGGAATTAAAGTATAATTCAATTTCCATTTTAAACAAATTCATATAAAGGCAACAAACAAGCAACATTGTGTTTAAAGTGAACAGGTCCAGCTGAATATGGTGATATACATCAGAAAGAAAGCAAAAGCAAAAGCTTAAGTGCAGCCCAAATGACTTTAAATATTTGTCTCATTCATTTGACCAAGATATTGATGGAAAAGGAGTCGGTGCTAAGCACGGCCAAAGAGGAGGAAGCTTTATACAGGGTGAGTATTTATTGATCTAATGAAAATATCTCTCAGATTCCACTGATCAATTAACCATAAACCCAGTTAACTCTTGAGGACTGTTCATGCCTGTCTTTCTATGTGACTGCAGAAGTTAAGACACATGCCGTGTTGAAAGTGACGCGTCTAGGTTACAGCTGATGAGCACCAGAGGATTCATTTAGACACAGACACGTTCAGTTTCAGCTTTATTCATGGAAAGCGGTGACTGGAGCATAATATTTACTAGACAGAGATGCAGCTTTGACCTTGGAAAGTCTGTAATGTTTATTTTTGCATGTTAAATTACATGTGACTACTTGACGTTTACGGGTCTCAAGAGGTCTGAAGCACTTTTACACCAGATTCGCTTTAAAGCCCAACAAGCTACACTCATTTCATTTTCCTTCCCCTTCAACCACAGGATGAACTTATGGATGCATGAAGGATCAGGATAACATAATTAAACATGTATAACACAACGTCTATGAATCCTAAATTGAAAAGATGAAGGTTATAGGAAAAGATTGCCTTAAGCTGAAGAGAGCTATGGATATACGCCCACTGCATCTCTAATTTGGGCTATAAGTGATGAACAACCTAATTGGATCTAATCTGGAGTGCCACTCATGAACTAACTGAAATTCATAGTTTAACATGACTGGGAACCCAATAACAGAGAAAATCAGATTATAAATCATCAATTAAAAAAGTCTTTTAAAAATCCCTCCAAAAAACAAACAAGCCACTCCCCGTTTTGGGGGTGTGGTGGAACAACCCCCCACAGTGTTGATGCAGAAATGGAGCCTGCAATGTAATCCTGTAAAATATAGGTCCAAATAAAGCTGCATTAAAATTTCATTAGCCTGTGCCCATGGCCTGCAAGCTCACTTTCACCAATTTCACCATGTGACATTCAACCTCTGAACACGGATGTGATACCTGAGGTAATAGTTTTTGACTGATTAAAACTCTTGATGGCATAAGGAGCTCTTTCTTCTTGTTAAACTACAACATACACCATCTATTACAACTGACGACTGTTAGCGTCTCTTTTATATGACAAATCATACACATTCATGAGTAGAACAAGACACATGGAGTCATTTTGGTTTGGTTTTATTTATTACAGATTTAAATCACCTCCAGTTGACAACAGATGGTTCATCAAAACGTTCTGACAGGGTGAAAAACAGTAGAACAGATAACGTGCACGTCAGATCCCATGAAACAACGGCCTTCATGCTATTCCTTTATGTTTCTGTTTGGTGCTGTTGGGGTTTATAGGGGCGAGGAAAAGACTCATCCCCAACTACTCACTTTGGTTACCCAGACTGACAGGATGCTGGGTGGTCTGCTGTGGACAGAATAGACTAGAACAAACAATAAAATTGTATACAACCCCTTTATTTCCGACATGTTTCAAAAAGAAACAACAAAGAACTGAAACTACTGAGCTTGTCTGATCTCAAGGGCTTGCATTTGACATTTCTGAACTAGATCGAAAACAATAAGCTGTAGGGATGTGAAAGAAAATAGTTTATGCTCAAGGATAAAATTGTTGCCATCTCAGGAAGAGTTTGGAAAGAAAAAAAGATGCTCTTTGAGTGTGACTACCTGTTAAAATGTTGACCATGAGAGCTTTCAGTGATATAACACATTTTAATTTTAGTCAGTTTTGTTGTCTTCATCTAACACAAACTGAATGAAGCTTTAAAAAAGGTAAGTGTAGCACATTTAAAAGCCATGTTTTAAAATGTCACACCTTATCTGAACTATGTTATGAGAAATGAATACCCGAGCAGACTTTTCACTTGATTACTTAGATAAAAAGAAGAAACAAAGTGTCTGAATGGTAGAGCCACAGCTGGGATGTGTTAAACGTCCAGGAAGGCCTGTTTGTTTCTGAGTAAAGACACAAGGTCGATTTCAGCATTAGTCTCATGATAGAAGCTGACCCAACTACACAATTTCTTTCTGGATATACAAACAAACATTGCATTCACAACAAGTGTCATTAATCAGCCTATAAGGCAGACTCAATGTTAGAGGGCTTCATGACCCACTTCTCCTATAAAGCTTGTTGGTTTGGGATGGCATTTTATGTGGCAAACACTAGGTGGGAATGTGCATTTTTTTTCAATGCTCTCTAAGAAAAAGGAATCTGTCCTAATGCTCCAAAAATGGGCCAAAGGTTGCATCCGGACTTATGAAAATCTTGAGTACTACAAAACCAAATGCTCTCCAGCACTGCAAAGTCAGTATTCCCGTTTTATAAAACATAGCATACCAGAGTTTGTGAACCTGGTGCACAATCACAACAAATACTATTATAACATTTCCCCACACAGCACAATAAAAGCATGTTCATTCATAGATAGCTTTGTGTAAAGCACAAGGACACAGTCCAGCACCAAAGCTGCTTGAGTGTACTCCAAACGGACCAAGGCCATGTGTTGCACACAACTACTGCACTACAGATGAGGAAGGGATTTTGTTACAGCATCTCATCCGGTCTCACACAACATGTCATCTCATCCACAAATCTGTCAGACTGTGATTTGCTCGAGTAGCTCCTAATAATACTGACACCAATACTTACTAATTTTTCACAGGTATGAAAAAGATCCACTCCGGTCTCCGACCACAACTCGAGCTTGTGTAATTAAGGAGTATGTAAAAATGTTGCTATCAGTATCAGACATTTCAGTGTTATATTCTGTGTTATTTTCACAAAATGCAGACACAAGTGATAGTTATATGAGGAGCACTCGTCAGCTGAAGCAGAACTTGCTTCCAGTTTAATAGAATAAAATGAATGGTTTGTGAACAAACAAACTAAATAGTATTTTTTTTATATATATATATATATATATATATATATATATATATATATATATATATATTTTTTTTTTTTTTTTTTTTTTTTGTGTGTTTTTTTGTGTGTTTTT
>JAOWBL010003079.1:0-10008 GCA_028564865.1 Zenarchopterus dispar | reverse complement strand
GCCCAAACATTCTGGCCTGGTATGTGTTCAGCCGCAGAGGTCCGTCTTATGGTGCAACGAGTCTCAAACCTGCTCCAAAC
Organism: Zenarchopterus dispar; assembly: GCA_028564865.1. Lineage (NCBI taxonomy): Eukaryota > Metazoa > Chordata > Actinopteri > Beloniformes > Zenarchopteridae > Zenarchopterus > Zenarchopterus dispar. The sequence goes on along the minus strand of JAOWBL010003079.1, from coordinate 9,928 downwards.
AGGAGGACACACACGGCCAGTACCGGGTCAGAACCGAGCCAGAACAGAGTCAGAACCGAGTCAGAACTGAGCCAGAACTGAGCCAGAACCGAGTCAGAACCGAGCCAGAACCGAGCCAGAAGCAAGTCAGACCCTAGCCAGAAGCGAGTCAGACCCTAGCCAGAACAGAGTCAGAACTGAGCCAGAAACGAGCCAGAAGCGAGTCAGACCCTAGCCAGAACAGAGTCAGAACCGAGCCAGAACCGAGCCAGAACAGAGTCAGAACTGAGCCAGAACAGAGTCAGAACTGAGCCAGAACCGAGTCAGAAGCGAGTGCAGCAGCCGGCTCCACGTTGGAGGATGAGCTCTATCTCAGATCTCATCAGTACGTTTGCCCATCAAGCGTCTCCGTTTGCTGGAGTGTCGGTTGTCTCAGGTCGGCATCGACGTGTCTCTTCATCTTTGCATATGCTTTCGTATGCGTGCACGTGCCTGTGCACGCTGATTTGACACACAGGCCCAGTCAGTCCTGTTCTTGGCTCCAGCAGTGATCTGGCACTTCTCCTGGTCCTGTAGCTCCTGTCATGCTTCCCTCCACCTCCCCCTCCCTCTCTCCTGCTGCCTCTCCTTTTCCTCCCGCTCCTCTCCTCCTTTTTTCTCTCCCTCCATCCGCTCACCAATGCGGATCAGCCTGCCGAGGCCTTGCAGGTTGTGCAGAAAAAGACAAAGACAGAGAGAGAGAGACGACTGCTCTGTCACCCTGCGTCTCCTCCTGCGTCTCCTCGTTTCTGGTTGTCATGTGACCGTAATGTGGTCAAATTATGGAGCCAAATATAAGACGGCGCGGAGAAGATGCTGAACACATGGACTGTGAAGAGCCGCGGCTATTTACACGCCAGGGTTGAAATCGGCAAAGCTCCCCTCCATATTCCTCTGGCAAAACCTTGAATAACCTCACAGCAGGGACACACACACACACACACACGCACGTGCACGTTGCCGAACTGGCGACCAGTTCTGTTTCTGTTCACATAAATCCTGTAATAAGATTCCATCTGAGATAACTGGACCGCTCCCTGCAGAGCTTTCACGCTTCTTTGAGACCCACAGCAGCTGCACTATGGATACAGCCGTCATCGGAGAACAATCAGTGAGTGTGTGTGTGTGTGTGTGCGTGTGTGTGTGCGTACGTGCGTGTGGAGGATTTTAAATACCATTTCTGAAGCACCAGAGTGGACATGAGATATTAAAGTTTAACAACCACTCTGAGCTTTCAATAATCCAAACATTTTTTAGGAAGGCCAGATTGTTACGACTGCACTAGTTCCATCGCACATCTTCAGCTTTTTTATTGCTTTTTCTTTTATTTAACTTTTTAATAAAATAGGAATATAGTACCTAGTACATCATTTCATAAGTATCAAGAAATATCACATAAATTCAAGAAAGATGGGGAAAGAAAATAATAAGAAAAGGACAGATATGTTTGTCTCTGTATAAAACAATGGAGGACGCGTCAGGTCATGTGACCCACGGGTTCCTGAAGACCGCTTTTAAAGCCAGGTTTTTTTTTGTAGCGAGCAGCCATGTTGTTTCAGGAGCAGACAAAAACACACCCACCAATCATCCATCCGTCCATCCATCCATCCGTCCGTCCATCCATCCGTCCGTCCGTCCGTCCGTCCGTCCGTCCGTCCGTCCATCCCTCCCTCCATCATCCATCCATCCATCCGTCCATCCGTCCATCCATCCATCCATCCCAGACAATGATTATGGGCTCACGTTGACTGGAGATGTTGCTCCAAAAGACCCACAAATCACTAATATTAGGTAAATGCTGATGACGTCCAAACATTGTTCTCCGGTACCTGCTCGTAGCATCTCAGGATCTTTATAGACGGTAAAATTTATGAGAGGCAACTTTCCCACCTCAGTTGAAATTGAGGGCAAACCGGAGAAAAAAGATGAGTCAAGCTGAGACACTTTCCTCCCGTGATTGTCCTGAGATTGCTGTCGAATAAAATCGACAGACTCGGAGTGTTGACAAAGTCGCAGGAGCGTCTGGTTCTTCACGGCTGGTTCTGTTTCTGTGGGTTTCTGTTATCTTCTCTCATTAGAGTTGACTCGGCTGTTGATGAGCTACCAACTCAGAACCCCAAAACACCCAGAGAGTTCTGGACAGACCTGAATCAGAACCCTCCGTCTCGTCTGGACTTGGAGCTTCTCAACAGTTTGTCGACTGCTGTATTTGTTGATCCTCGGTTAGCTCTCTGGAACGCGTCTGCTGCCGCCATCTTGACAGGATTCAGGTGGCTGAGCTGGAGTTTGGCTGATTTTTTTTTTTTTACACCAGGGTGACGCTGGTGTGGGGTAGGAGTGGTTGTTATGGTAATAATAAGTGGGAGTGGTTACAGAGGTGGGCTTGGGCGTGGAGGACACAGGTTCAAGTCCCCGGGTTGGTGAACGACTGAGAAAGAAACGGCTCCGTGTCGTAAAAATCAAACAGATAATAAACCGCTGTCTCACGCTGTTTCGCTGTATTGTTGTCAAAGTAACCATGGCAACGGACATCATCGTTTCAACTTGGCAACGCTTTCCCAAAATGCAATGCGGGGTGAAAACATCACGATGGACTCCTCATTCTTCATTCCGTTCAGTTTTCCTCACCGATTCCCACACAGCCGGCTACGCTGCTGTGGGACGTTTCCTGGGTGGGGTTTCACTGGTTTCTGAGTTCAAAGAATTAGCTATTTAAATAAAAGATGTCACAGTTGATATCTTGATATTAAATAATTCTCAGATGGAAAGAAAAAGGTTGTTCAGGTTGTCTAATGTTCAGGTTAGAGTTGTTAACTTCTGTTCGTGAGTGGGAGGAAGACGAGATCTAAGACATAAAAATATCAAATCAGTGGCGAACACTGGCATACAGGTCGTTCTGTGTTTGCTACATGTTTATACTGTATATTAAAATAAAAAAGGGTGGAAAAACAAAAACAAAACAAAACAGTGTATATTAAAGTACAAAAGGGTGGAAAATTTAAAAAATACTGTATAGTTAGCAACATTTTGTTGTGTTATGCTGATAAAGTTATTTTTTATGAAGTGGGTCTCTATATGTTTTCATAATGATTTTTTAAAGAAAGAATGTTTGCTTTTACTTTAAAAATCACCTGTGAAACATTTTAGCACGACCTACACCGACCTTGAGCACGTTAATGTCGCCCACGCATCATTTCTGAGACACTGATATCAGAACTTGAGTGGATTTTTTCCCACCAGTTTCCTTCCTTCTTTCCCCCACTTTCCTCTCAATTTCTTCCAGTCCTCTCTATTTCCAGGCTGTCCCTAGTCAAGCAGAGAATCGATTTTTAAACAGGCAAGACACTGGGGACCGAGCACAGAACCATTACTGGCCTCATTTAGGCTCCGTCGCCACGACGATGACTTCTCTAGACAATAAGATAGACTCTGCCATGGATACCAAAGCGTAAACGCACATTCCAGCTGAAAAGCGCTCAAGCCAGCATTTCTTGTCTTTGGGGAGTTTTGTCTGTTTATTTATTATTTATCTTAACGGATCCGGCCGGTTTGAGCGGATGGACCACGACGCCGCCCCACGCAGCAGTAATGCACCCATCAATTCCACAGTCACAGGCGAGTGGGGAGGGAAATATGGCTAATGCGTGGCCTTTTTTCCCCCCCGTGCTGTTTACTGGATGCAGCCTTTTTCTGTTTTTCGTTTTTGTCACACTTTTTGGTGAAGTCTGCGACATATGGCAGCGTGTCTCTACTGTAAACAGCGGCTGTTTGAGTCCTCATCTGGGAACTGAGCTCCTTTATAGCAGCCATATGTCTATCAGGCAGCTCGTGCACGCCGCCAATCACAGCGCTGCTTCTCCATCTAGACCTGAAGGTTCCTGGAAAACGCCACTTCCAACTGCAGTTTTTATTACATTAGGTGTCGTTATCTAATCATGACAATGAGCTGATGAAGGGGAGATAGTTTTTGTTGAAATTCAATAATTTCCTGTGAGCTTTAAGAAAACCAAAGAATCTGATACGACATAAATCTGACATGTTTGAGACAACAAATATGAAGGTCTGGTCCCTGCAGTGTAAATGTTCGCAACACGTTCGCAACAACAACTGAACATCCAGACAACTGTGGCTTCGCTCTGAACGTAAGGACGCCCTCCAACAATGGATGTCAATACGAGACAGCAGTTTGGTAAATGAGTGATGCTTTTTCAATTTTCAATTCAATTGGAAGGAATCGATAAGCATTTGTTGGTATTTACATTCATTTACGTTGATGAGAGGATACAGCTGAGCAGATCTATAACAATAGCCGCTCCGTTGCTTGGCTACGTGATTCATCACAAAAGGACAGATTATTTCAGGGGAAAGACTGACCTCATTCCTCCCACATTTGTGCAGTGGGAGTGTGTTTGAAAAAGAAACAAGATATAGAGAGATAGGTCCACGTTATACAATATATCATGTGTGACACATGGAGAGCTGGTCAGAACTCTTGTGATCGGTAACGAATGTCAAACAGAAATGTGCTTTCAGCCCGGCCTGAAGGCTGCACGTTAAAACAGAAGAGCTGCACGTGTGAAGGCCAAGGACCACAACAACACCAGAAAAATTCACACAAAACAGGGAAAAAGGCACACAAAAGCAAGATTACGTTAGCTGGAACCTTTTCAGATAACCGCTTCGTTGAGGCCAGATGGAACTTAAATTAGAGCTCTCCGGAAAAACAGTTTTTATAGGTGACCAAATGAAAGCTGGAACAGACCGGAGGTTTTATCTGAAACAGGACAGAGGTTCGATCTCGCTGTGGACGCGATGGACTGAGCGGGCAGCAGGAATCAGGAGCCAGAGGTTTTAAACTTACAACCTCGCGCTAGCAGCAAAAGACTTAACGTCGACCTGAAAAACCCATCCAGCAGCAGAAACGAAGAAACGGAAAATAAAACGTCCAACAGTCAGTCCTGCCATCCCACCGAAAAAGCAATCAGAGATCTGAAATCTGGAAACTCAAAAACAAGTCTGCACAACGGTGGGAGTGGCTGAACTCAAGGCGGACAGAGGAAAAGAAGCTTCTGGATGAAACCTTCACACACTCTTACTGTAAATGGTTCTGCAAGACTTTTTAAAATTATTATCTAAAAAGACTTTGCTTTAATTTCATATCCTTTCACTGCATTCAGACCTCGCGTGTCCTCCAAAAAAGAAAATAACCTTCTTACATCAAAAACTCAGAATATGTGTAAAAAAGGGCAGAAATAAGAAGACAACTAAACTTCTAAACATTTACAAAGTGCCTTGTGTAAATGTTGTCTTATATTTCAGTTTCTGGGGCTGCTATCATCTTGACTTTTGGTGAGTTTAATTAAAGTTTAGTCTCCTGCCACTAGAAGCATCATATTCACCAAAACAGAACAATAAACATAATGCAGTAAAAATGATAATAAATACAGTGGAACAAAATTAATGTTACTGTTTCTCAGAGTTAAACTTTTAAAATAAAAAATGAAACAAAAAGGTGGTCTTCATGTTTATTATTTCAGGCAGGTGAAGATTAAAATTAAATACACCATCATCTTTTGAGAATATTTTAATTTACTTTATTGCTACATCACACCCTGTTCTTACCCACAATTCCTCAAATTATCCACCATGGAGAAAATCAAGATCAGTAATATCTTTATTAGCTCCAGGGAGGTCGTTTATTTTGCAGTTTCAGTGGAAGAAAAGCTTTGATCACTTGAGAACAGACAGAAGACAAAAGAATAATTTAAAAAAAGAGCAGAGCTTCAATGTTTGTTATTAAGATCAACAACAAAAAGGGAAAATCAGTTCTGAAGTCTGTTTGACACCTCCAAGCGCTGACTCAGCAGTTAGGATGAAACTGCACAAACACAAGTTAAAAAAATGATTTTTAGCTTGATTTTAAAGTGTTTGCTGCAGGAGCAAACATGAACGGTTGAGGAGGAGCTTTTTAAATAAGACTTTATGGACAACAATATAAATCTAGACTTTTTCATTTAGTTTCAGAACTTGGGAGTTTCCAGTCATGTTTTTGATTTTAGTTTGGGACCACATTCGCATATTATTTCATTCCAAGTCAGATGCTTGAGTAGAGAGTCAATCAAGACAACATTTGATCAAATCCTGTCGTGTTCTGCGAGGAAAAGCGGCTTCTTCGGGCTTTTCAGAGAAAAGATGAATGTGATGCTTCCTTGTTGGGTTTCCTGTCTGCTCCAGCAAACTGAATCAAATATCAGTGAAAGATCGAATGATCCCTTTAAGCTTGAAGTATCTTTGATTACAAGGAGCCTTAATTAATGGAAATGTGCTGAAAGTGCCCTTGACTAACAAACGTTTGGTGTTCGTGCGTGCTCTGCTGCTTGGTGATGCGCCGCATGTTCTCAGAACCAACCCACTTAAATCTCGCAGAGCCCCACTTCAAAGACGCCAAAGTGGCTTGAGAAGACCATAAATGTGCACCTCCTCTCTGCACTTATACACTTCCCCCAATAAAACGGCAATTTTCCTGTTGTACTGTTTCTTGCAAGCTCAGCACCACCCGCCGGTTTCGACACCTGTGACAGGTGTGAACTTCGGTTTTATCAGAACAGAAGCTGAGTCCACTGTCAGAATAATCCGCCATTTTGTTGGAACCCTAAACTGTCTGGTGGCCATGGAAACAGTCCAGAGAAAGACCAAAACACCAAGTGTTGCCGTTAGTTACGCTGATGCTAGCAGGCGTCACGTTTTCATCCTTTTGAAATCGTCTGATGAGGACCAAAGGTTCCGACTCATCTTCTTCTCTGCTCCACAAACACATCCAATAAATAAGCTCATGAATTATGTGCACTAGTGTTGTAACAACGATGGGGCTTAAAAAAAACAACTTTATAGCATCTGAGGCATTCGATGTCCTGAGAGCCAGTCGTAGTAAACGGGTCAGAGCGGCAAGGCCCGGCTCTGTTGACCTGAGAGCATCCAGCCCAAACATGAGGGAGAACACGTCACCTGTTGGCCGGGCTTCCTGGACCAGACCGGACCACCGGGTCCTCACCGATGGCTCTCGGTGACCCACACCCATACCTGGACTTTCCTTTCTTAGTCCAGGTCCCCCCGGATCAGTTCGCGTTGGGAGACCCCACCAGCCCTGCTGATTTAGATCACGCCAGCAGATCTGAAGAGCTGGACTCCTGCAGGGCTGGAATCCTTGGTCTTCTAGGGTTAGGGTCGAGTAGTGCTGCTGACCTCATCGAGACGTGACCTTCAGGAGAGGGGGATGGAGGTCTGGGCCCCTCTTCTGGATAAGCAGAAGATGAAGGATGGGTGGATTTCACAGACATGAAACGGTGGAAATACCACTCCAAAAAGATGCCACAGATGAAGAGAATTAGAATCACACCAAACCCAACAAAAGATCATTTTACACGAAGCTAAACATTATTACTACAGATCCCAACTTTTTAATTAAAAAAAACACATACATTTTTGTGAAAATGCTGAATTTTCAACCCGTTTCATTAGTGATTAGATCAAGTTTGTGTGTGATGGATTTCTCATCACAGACAATATAACACAGTCTGGTTAAAATCAGCTTCATAATAATACTAATGAGTGAAGTAAAGTAACGTCTCTGATATATTTTTGGTTTACATTACACTTTAACGGCGAGCTGCTACTATCTAAAGGCTCATTCTGTGATTTATTTATTTATTTTTTTAACTACCGTGTCTCTCACATATGTGCTAATGTTAAAGACAACGTTTAAAAACGGTCCGGGTTGGAGAACACGTGTTCGAGCGTTGAAACAGACGGTATCACTTTGTTTTGAGAAGAAGAACCGTTGTGAGAGTTAGCTGAGGAGATCTAACGTTTTCAGAACCTCCGAGGCTTTCCTGTGGATCTTTAAGGAGCACAGTACAAATTAAACTGATCAATGAAATAGTTCGAGTTTCAAATGAGCTGTTAAGTGGACCATCAGGCTTTGTGGTGTAGACAGATTGTTCTGGGTTGCTCTGGCAGTGTTTTTAGACTTTAGTGGGTCAGTAGTGCTCCAGCCGCCCCCAGTGGGGTGTGTACACTAAACGGGTGAGGAGGGCGCCGGCCCCCGCCCCCCCATCAAAGGCAGCATTGGCAAGGCAGCGGGGGCTCGTTTCTGCAGCCGGTCATCCTTGGACAGCTGACAGTGGCCCACAGCAACCGGGGGAAAGGCTTCACTGCTGGTGGACCGGGTCAGAACCCGAACCTCAGCAACCCACGGTTCTGCTCAGGAGCGATCATGAGTGGATGGCTTTCGCTCGCCTCGAAGCCCTCTCAGTTAATTACGCGCCGTGTTGGTTTTTGCGTTGTGCTCCTGGTGCTGGTGTGTGTCCGGGAGAACATCAGGGGAGCGGACCGGCCCGGGACGGGGGGGTCATTAATCTCCCACGGTGAGGAGGTGTGTGTTGGGACGGAGGAGGGGCGTCGCTGGCAGACCTCGCTTGGTAACTCTTACCACCCATGACCAGCCCCTGGAGATCAGCCTCGCCGCGGTCAGGAACGGTCAAATGCGTTTTAACGACACTTTGCTCAGTTTACCGCCGGGCTTGTGTTTCACTCCACTGGTTCACGTTACTACGACAACAAAATACTCACGGCGCCGGACTCACACTGGGATGCACCTGGCAAAGCAGCACAGGCACACATGTACACACACGTACACACCATAGACACATACACACAGATACACACAGATACACACAGGTACACACACGTACACATAGGTACACACATACAGAGATACACACCTGTACATACAGCTACACACGTACACACATACACAGGTACACACACGTACACACAGGCACACATGTACACACACGTACACACCATAGACATGTACACACAGATACACACCTGTACACACATATACATACACGTACACACCGTAGACATGTACACACAGGTACACACATACAGAGATACACACCTGTACATACAGGTACACACATGTACACACAGACACATGTACACACAGACACATGTACACACATACACAGGTACACACAGACACATGTACACACATACACAGGTACACACACGTACACACAGACACATGTACACACAGGTACAAACATGTATACACACGTACACACACGTACACACCGTAGAGATGTACACATAGGTACACATAGGTACACACAGGTACACACACATACACACAGGTACACACATGTACACACACGTTCACACAGACACACGTACACACGTACACACACATACATACTTGTACACAAAGGTACACATAGGTACACACACATATATGCAGGTACACAAAGGTACACACACATACACACATGTACACACATATACACACACCTAGACACATGTACACATACACACACATAGATACACATACACACACCTGTACACACCTGTACACACACATATACACATGTACACATACACACGTAGACACACACACACACCTGTACACACGCTGTGGCGGTGACAGTCAGGTAGACGTACAGTCGGGGTAGTTGGAGGCGCGGTGCGCTACACTCGCCCCCCCAGCATGAGTCGCTCTGACACAGTGACATACAGAAGCCCCTGTGACTCATTCAGTTTTTGTGTGGGTGTGTGGGTGTGTGTGCGTGTCCTCGTGTGTCGTGTGTGTCTTCTACTCCTGGTGTGCACATGCTTTTTTAGTGTCCTTTCATGACGCTGCAGCTGAAACTACACATGGAGGCAGACGTGCACAAAAGCTACATGCAGACTGAAGTTTCCCAAATGTGATCTTTATTTAATGACAATCTCATTAGAAATCAGATTTTTAACACATGCACACACACACACACGCACACACACACATGCATATATATATATATATATATATATATATATATATATATATATATATATATATATATATATATAT